>JAHHZJ010008061.1:0-15715 GCA_021437245.1 Aegilops speltoides | reverse complement strand
GACCAGCGAAACGAATGGGGAGTAAATGAAGTAAGGAAGGGAGAGGGTATTTATAGCCACGGAAAAACTGTTCACCAAGATTTTGGGACTAACATGCCCCCGCCTTCTTCTTCACGGACATGTGTCACCCACGCATCGTAGATGAGATCGTAAGATCGGGTGAAAAACTAATGCATCGTGGGATGCGGAATGGTTCGAGCGGTAAAACCAAAAATTTGATAAGATTTGTTTTTTAAGTTTGTTCGCAATTTCTTCAGACAAGGACATAGTGAAGACTTTGAACGAAGTTTCAATCAGAACGCATATGAAGAATTTGTGAATAGATTGGATTGAGTATAGCATAGAGGGGAAGGGTCCCATCACATTCACTTAGCGAAATCACAACTTGAAGAAATAGCAATAAGTGAATGTAGAGGACACAAAAACCCATATATATATATATATATATATATATATATATATATATAGTCAATGAAAAAAACGACGGAAACAAGGAAGATTTTGGGAAGAATTTGAAACTGAATTTCAAAAAATGAGGAAAAACTCAAATTGAAGATTTTCAACTTTTGTGGTGGCGTCCCATAAAAGAATGATGATTTGCAACCTGCATAATTGTCGAGGGTTCAGAATCAAATTCTTCATTAATTTCTTCACACTTAGAATGTTATTCTTCATTGATTGAAGAAAACATTTCTTCATGTGTTGCACATCTAAGTCATCAATTTGCATAAGGGTTAGGATGTGTTCCTTTTCAAAGAACATTCAAGATTCTAAGATATTTAGCTCACACCGCAACTTGCTAAATCTTTCTCATCCAAGGGCTTAGTGAAGATATCAGCTAGTTTCTTCATTCACATGCTCAATGGAGATATCCCCAACACATGACCGAAGAAAATGATGATTAATCTGATGTGCTTAGTCTTCGAAAGTGGAATCGGGTTGTGAGCAATCTTGATGGCACTTCATTGTCGCAGAGGAGAGGCACATTCTTCACATTGACGCCATAGTCCTTGAGGGTTTGCTTCATCCAAAGCAGTTGAGCACAGATGAGCCAGAGCAATGTATTCATTCAGCAAGAAGGATGCATGCTTTCCGAGGACCAATGCATCAAAGATCTCCGGGAAATGACAAAAGGATGTTGACTTCGGTCACACGATCACCAAAGTGTGAGTCGAATATCCAATGAGATCAAAAGTAGATCCTTTGGGGTACCATAATCCTAGTGTTGGTGTGTGAGCTAGATAACAAGAATATGCTTACGCCTTATGCTGTGATTCCTTCCAGCTTGAAATCGCCACATGCAAACACTAAGCATTATATCCGCCTAGATGCACATAAGTACAATAAAGAACCAATCATGGAGCGGTATACCGTGATCAAGTCAATACCATTTTCATAAGGCATAGATGGCCATTTGTGGGCATAGGAATTTTGACGCTTTGCAATCTTGCATGCCAATTTCCTCAAGACATCTTTGAGGTATTTCCCAGATATGAATATGCCATTGCGCCGAAATTTGAAGACCTAAGAAGAATTTCAACTCTCCCATCATAGACATTTGATATTCTTCACTCATCATAAAGGCAAATTCATCACTATATCGCTGGTTAGTACACCAAAGATAATATCATCAACATATATTTGGCACACAAACAGTTCACCATCATATGATTTAGTAAATAGAGTAGGGTTGAGGAACGGTGTGAAGCCATTCTTCACGAAGAATTCCTTCAATGTATCATACCACACCCGAGGGCTTGCTTGAGGCCATAGAGGGCCTTATTGAGTCTCAAGACTTTGTCGATTCTTGGATCTTCAAAACCGGTAGCCTTGAGCTACTAGTTGTGCCTTATTTCTCACCACAAGGCCATTTTCATCTTGTTTCGGTAGATCCACTTCGTAAATGATATTATGCTTTGAGGATCCGGGCGATCACCAATTCTTACATTGTTCATTTAATCGATGTAATTCTTCTTGCATAGCCCTAATCCACCGCCCAGAATGCTTCATCTACCTTAGTGGGCTCTGGATAGAGAAAAGCATAGTGCCCACAAAAGTTAGATAGATGTGAAGCTTTTGGGTGAGAGGACCTGCCTAATGTCATCGATGATCTTCCCACTTGCACTTCTTTTGCAACACGGGATGAGTTGGGTCCGAGGATTTTGATCAGCATTTTCTTCAGACCATTTTCCTCATCATGTTCTTCGTGCATCACCGATGTTCTTCATGAACAGGATGAATTCTTCAAAGATTCTTCAAGAGGAATGACATCCTCGTGTTTTGAGCTTGATAGCATCCTCGGGGTTCATCTAACATGTGGTAGGTGCTCTTTCAGCCATTAGTTTCATCGAACCACATCTACGGTCAACAATCTTGTGAAGAACAATGTTGAAGACTCGGGTGTGTGAGTCCTTTCCGAACCAAGCATAAACCTTCTGGCTTTTGCAAATTTAGAGTTGTGGTGAGGATCTCTAATCCAACATTTAGCAATCAAGACTTTGAAATAACTCACATTGGGTTTCTTGTCAAGGAGGAGTTCATAGGCGCCTTCTTGAAGAATTTGAAGATATACTGCTGATGATGGGGTGCACTATCAATTGCATCAATCCGAAACGCCGGGGTTTGTATTCATCAAGCATAGTGCAGCCATCTCAACAAGAGTTCTATTCTTGCACTCCACCGGCCATTCCCGGGAGTAAGGGAGGATAACTCATGAGTAATACCAAGTTCATCAAGATAGGCATCAAGACCAGAATTTTGAACCGGCCCATTGTCACTTCGATATGCTTGATCTTCACACCAAAGTTGGTCAAGCCCTCGAGGAAAATCGCTTGAAGACTTCCCACTTCATGTTTGTAGGGAAAATGTGTACCCATGTATATCGAGAATAATCATCAACAATGACAAAACCATATAAAGATGCATCATTAGTGACCGCTGAATAATGATTAGGTCCCAAGAGGTCCATGTGAAGCAACAATGGACGGGTAGTGGTCATGATAGTCTTTGCCGGATGCTTGGCCTTGGTCATTTTTTTTCGCTTCACATGTCCGATAAGGATCCTTGAGGAATTTGACATTCTCAATGCCAATGACATGCTTCTTCTTCGCAAGCGTTTCAAATTCCTCATGCCCGCATGACCAAGTCGCCGATGCCATAGCCAGCCTTCAAGCTTTTGCAAGTAGACACACCTGGTTGTGGTCCCAGAGAAATCAACAATAAGATCTCCTCTCCTAAAGCCTTCAAAGACTTTGGAATTGTCGCCCCATAATCACAACACAAGATATTTGCCAAGACAACAACCATATCAAGATCACAAAGCATTGAGATCGACATGAGATTGTATTCTAAGGACTCAACAAGCATGACTTTGTCCATGTGCTTATCCTTAGAGATAGCAACCTTACCAAGACCCAATACCTGACTTTTGCCTTTGTCAAGAAAGATGATATGCTTCAGGGGACGGGATAAGGAGCATCCATCAATAGATTCTTGTCACCAAATGTGATTTGTACATCCACTATCGAGGACCCATTCAGGGTTTTGGGTTGATCATCCCGCAGATGAATTAGTGTAGCTATAATCTATATGCTTCATCGTGAAGAATATGATATCAAGTTCATCGATGAATTTCATCAAGCAAAAAAGATATAGCAAGAGGAGGACGGGAAATGAAAGTTCATTTCATCATGATTCACCGCATCCTTTCGGAATGTTTTGTCGTCCCTAGCAAATTCTTCGACGTTAGAGCACGCTTTGGAGACCGACCGCAGAAATATTAGTTCTTTTTCTTCACCACCCACATCCGGAGGGGTGGCAAAGAGTTCATCATCCCCGGAGCACCATGTGAGAAAGGTGGCAAAGATGCCAAACCATATCGCCACATAAGAGGGGTTAGGTAAGATATGAATAAGGTAGTTTCTTCGAGGACTTATGAACATAATGGTTTCAAGAATAATGCACATATTCATAGCCCTTAGCTCCCCCCGAGACAAGTTGTTAGCACGATGATAATCATATGAGGACTTTGATCCAGCTTGAGGAATTTGATCCATGTGAAGAATTTGATCTCAATGAAGAATTTGATCTGGGTTCTTTTTCTGTGGTGTCATGAGGACATTCACCAAGACTTTGAACACAACTTTGGGAACCCAGATTTTCTTCATGGGGAACTGCCTCCGCTTAGTGCCAACATATCTAGCAAATACTTCACCATTCGATTCTTGAACAGTTTATAGTTGAGTCAAATGACTCATCGAAGAATGAGGAGATTCAATGTAAAGCAGATAAGTTAGATGGATCAATGAGGTCCCTTTGCAGAACCCATGAGGTTTAGGGTACCGCCAGCCCAATATGTTCCATCGGCATTGAGTTTCTCTCAAAGGCAATACCTCTTTCCTAGGGTTTTTGTTGAGGATCGCTTTTGAGAACATCACAAAGTGTCCGATGCCCTTTTGAGGCTTTTGTACATGCTGCATGTACAATTCCTTCAGCCCGCATTGTCAAGGATACTAGCAATGTCCTCGATGAGGAATTAGTGATAGCAGGGCGATGAAGAATTTGTAACATTTGAAGCATTTGAAATTTGTGAAGAATTAGGATTCACGCTCAATGCACTTTAAGCATGGAGGAACAAATTCTTCTTGAGAAGCGCTGATTTGTTGAGCTAGTAATGATTCACCCCTTCCAAGATCTTCATAACACACTCTTAGCTTTTCAAGATCTTCCTTCCTTTGAAGAGCTTCAAGAGAAAGCTTCTCATGATCACCAAGAGGGTATTATGTTGATCTTGAAGGAAAACTTGGAGTGAATTTTCTCAAGAAATTCACCCAATGCTTTTGACGATCCATTTCTTTACGCAACATATTATCACTTCTTTTCTAGCATATCTTGAGTTTGTTCTAAACTGTTTGTTGTTTAGTGGCAACGCAAATAAGTTTGGTATAGCAGATTCAATATCATCATCGATTCATCATTGTCGATTCATCATTATCGATTCATTATCACAAGACTGATGAGGAGCATTCGTTCCCAGACCGCTTGCCATGAGACAAGATGAAGATGATGATTCTGCTCGAAGTCATCGCTTTGAGAGATTCCTTGAAGTCCTCAAACTAGGGACCATGACGAGTTCGATGACCTTCATAGACATCGAGATTCGTCCTGATGAGCTTCAATTGCCAAGATGCATAATTCCCAATTGATCTCCGATAGGCAGGAGCAGATGATATCCTTTGCTATGATATCAAGTCGAGTGTTTTGAATATCATCAAGATTCGCCATCTTGCATAGATCAAGAAGACCAATCTCTGAGGCCCAACCGTTTTTTGCCATGAGGCCTTTCATCATGGCCTTCCACTTGGGATAGTCATCCCCAAAGATAGGGCATGCCACTTTCTTCATACCGTGGTTGAATAACTAAAACTCCAAAGGATTAAACTAAAATCACGTAACCAGGGAGTACCTTGCTCGATACCAATTGAAAGTGCTTATATCGAAGGGGGGGTGAATAGGCTTTTATGAATTCTTCATCGAGGAATTTATTAGAGGAAATTTCAGCTTAAGTACTCATTTGCAATGAATATGTACTGTAAGTAAACATAACAGGATACAAACATAGTCATCATGATGAAATGAAGACTAACACAGAGTACGGAAAGCGAAACACGGATAGCAAGATGAAGACAAACAGATCAAGAAATTGAATCGAGGAATTTGTGAAAGTCTTCAACAAAGTCTTCGAGCACAGATATGAACCACATTCAACACAAAGAATGATGAAATGAAAGAGTTGAGGAAATAGAAACCAGTCATTGGCCAGAAGATAATGATTTGGTAAACCAGTTCAAATCGCTGTCCTCTGCTGTACGCCCGGTTGGAGCGTGTGAGTATTTAAACTCGAGGACACATAATGGGACACCCGGACACCCTCTGAGCGTCAAGAACTCAGGACACCCAGTCCACCAGTATTCTCCTTGAACTAAGACCATGCAGGCCTCGTCCAATCACTCGCGGTAAGTCTTCAGTGACTTCCAAACCTTCACGCATTTGGTTCACCGTGATCCACATTCCTCCTGGATGCTTCAGACCTGACGCCCAACCGCCTGGAAGAAGCACAGCCTTCAAAGGTAACAAGCATCGGATCCACGAGGATCAATTTCTTCAAAGTTGATGCTCAATCACATTGGGTTTGTGGGGGTTTGGCTTTGGGATTTTTCCTCACTTGAAGATTTTCGTCAAAGTCCTCTGAGGATGGGTTGCTCGTGATGACAAGTAACAAGTTCTTCGAAAGCAGCCAACCAGCTAGTGGTTGTAGGGGGCGGCTATTTATAGCCTAGGAGCAACCTGAGATGATAAGACATAAATGCCCCTTCAATGATATGACCATTAGGTGGATAAGATATTTTGGGACAGCCGGGCGGCAAAGAACGTTGAATCTGGAAATTTGACTCTCAAATTCCTCGTATAATACACCTCATCATCGTAGGCAATTCGTGACTCAAGTAATTCCTAACTCCCCGTCGAAAGTAAAGTCCTCATGAATGTAAGAATCCTGCTGCTCTCATATCGATTGACTATACTGAAACTGAATGGAGATTTCCAAATGGCTTCACTCAAGGGATTGGAGGGGTAATGATTTTGAGTTGAGCATCACATGGAAATTTTTCCTTAGTATTTCTCGAATTTCTTTAATAGTAATGTACGGTGTTTCCTATGACTCAAGAAAGAGAAAATGAAATCACGAAAACAAAGTCTTCACGCTTGATATTCCCTCGAATGAATATCATGTCTCAATCACACCAATTTCTTTTCGCTTTCAAAGTCTTCGTAAGTTTTCAGAATATCAAAGTCTTCAGTTGAAGAACTTCATTTTAGGGTCGACTTTCTCCGAAATATCAAACTCCTCATAGACTTATAGGACCCGTACACTCATAAACAAGATCGGGCTTATTTAATCCTCCTATAAGTCTTCTAATACACCAAAATCACTAAGGGCACTAGATGCACTTACAATCTCCCCTTTTATGATTGATTTGAACACAGGTTAAGCTTTCAACGGAACAAACATATGAAGTGTAAATATTGATATTGAGGAATTTGATTGCAAGATATAGAAGAACTCCCCGAATATGTGTATAGTGAGGAATTTGCTTTTGAGGCAATGCACATTTAAGTAATTAATCATGGAGATCTCCCCTATATCTTGTAATTCATGCACGCATTTGATATATAATATGAAGAATTTGAAATGCATGATGAAATATGGTCCTGATGGGATGATTCAGCATGCGGCAATAATATGGAAATGCTATGCAGCTCCCACTACACTTTCTTGTAAACGCAGCTTCTCCATAAGTCAAAAGATAAACCCAAACACTTTGATCATTTCATCAAAGCTAATGTTCAAACTCCGAGATGCTTGCACCAACTCATAGATGATGCTACTGGAGCTTGCATATACCTTTTGTTATTAGCATTCTTAGGATCCATAAAACCTTCTCGCAGCATCATATACAATTCTTCCTTAAGAAAGCCGCTATGAATTCCGCTGACGCCCATTTGCCATATTCATAATCTGAGAATGCGTAAATCAAGCTAACATGATTTGGACGGATTTCAGCTTCCCTACGGGTGATAAGGTCTCATCGTAGTCAACCCTTGAACTTTCGATAACCCTTAGTGACAAGTCGAGATTTATAGATGCTAACATTACCATCTCGGTCCCCCTTCTTCTTAAAGATCCATTTATTTTCTATCGCCGATCATCGGGCAAGTTTGTCAAAGTCCATACTTTGTTTTCATACATGGATCCTATCTTGGATTGCATGGCCTCAAGCCATTTGTTGGAATCCCCGCCATCGCTTCTTCATAGTTCAAGGTTCACCATTGTCTAACAACATGATTTCCATGATAGGGTTGCCATACCATTCTAGTGTGGAATGTGTCCTGTGGACCTACGGGTTCAAGAGAAACTTGATCCAAGTACCTTGATCATCATCATTAATTCCTCTCTATCCGGGCACCACGTAAACATTTTCCCGAGCCGCATTTCCGGTTCAAGAGGCGATTTTCAATTCCTTTTCCCACTTACTTCTCGAGAGAAACTCTTTCCGTAAAGGACCTGCTCATGGCAACAAAGATCTTGCCTTCAGATTGAGGTAGAAGGTATACCCAATGGTTTTTAGGGTATCCTATGAAGACGATTTTCCGACTTGGGTTCGAGGGTTGAAGTTTTGACATAAGCATCACATCCCCAAACTTTTAGAAACGATCTTAGGTTTCTAACAACAATAATTCATACGGTGTCGCCTCAATGGATTTAGACGGTGCCCTATTTAAAGTGAATGTAGCTTCTCTAGAGCGTATCCCCAAAATGATAGCGTAAATCGGTGATAGACATCATAGATCACACCATATCCAATAGAGTGCAATTAAATTCGACACACCGTAACTAAGGTGTTCCAGGGCGGACTTGTGAAAGAGTTCCACATTTCTTAAGTGTACCACTCAAATATTCTCCGCCACGATCGATTGTAAGAACTTTATTTTTCTATCATGTTGATTTCTACCTCATTCGAAATTCCTTGAACTTTTCAAAGGTCTAAGACTTGTGTTTCATCAAGTAGAAAATTATCATGAACAAGGAAATATAATAATAACCATTTTATTATTGCCTCTATGGCATATTTCCAACAAAAAAGAAAAAGAAAAAACGATCTTGGAGAAAGCATGGATCGATGGAATCCATACTTATGTCACACTTTGAAAAGAATTGGGAATAGCTCTAATTAGAAGAGTCGTAAGATCCTCGAAAAGACCTTGGGGTTAGGGCCCACAAAAGAAACACCATTGAAAAAGGATTTAAGAGATAGATGATGCACCGAACAATTGAAATATTTGAATGAGCTGATAACCTCGAAATTAGAACACAAACGAATTCCTTTTCATCCGAAAGGTGGTGGATGTCGTTGAGTTTTGTTGTGTTTAATCCAGACGGATGTTGCTCTTATGTATGATGTTGTTGTATTCATGTGGCATTCTATGCCTTTGTATGTATCACCATCTATTTGTAATGGTACGATGTAATGATATCCACCTTTAAAAGCGCCTAATATGTTCTTTATCCTTGGCGGACCTTCAGTTCCTTTAGGATAGGGTCGATATTGGGCGTGACAAGTTGGTGTCGAGCGACAATGGAGAGAATCGAGGACCTGAACGGATGCAAATTTTGAAAACATGAGGATGCAATGCACATGATGACATTGCAAAATGCAACACGCAAGCAAATGACATGGCAACGACGGAAATAATGGAAGACACATAGCGATCGGTCTCGGGCATTACAAAGGGGTGGAATTAGTTGATGCATAATTTATTACCAAACCACATTGGCGTAGTACTTATGGCGATGACGATGACGAAGAAAGTCGATTCCACTTGATTACTCTCGCTGATGCTTTGTACAATAGCAACACGCACCTACTCAACCTCCTATTCCAGCTTGATCTTTGCACGTAGTTAGCTCCAATAACTTCGACACTTCATACACAACAACCTCTTCCGATCGATTCTACGACCGCCGAAAAACTACACATCCAAACAAAATCAATTAAATTGCCACATGGGATTCCATGTTGTTTTCTATATTGCTAAATCCATTGCATGAACTAACCTCTGAGTGCTCGAGTGGTTACAAATGTGGATGGGGTCTACTACATTTTGATTGTCGGCCATAGATATGAGTGACGGTGTTGGGTTCCTTTTGGGGATGCGGCAATGTGCTATTTGATCTTAGTGGTATCTTGCGGGTGTTCAATGGTTATGTTAATAAATTTTATGGTGATTTGCTTCACAAGTAGGAGTATAACAGATTAGGCCATTAGCTATTTGTGATGTAAACCCCTTGTAACCGATCTTGCATTGTTGGACATAATTTAGGATTACATGATAGGATATTTAGCCTCGTTTTAAATTTTCAGCAACCTTTCATAGAAGAACTAATGTTTCGTAGTATTGGGATTGAAATATTGAACATTCTTTTAGCAGAATGAGTCTTGATCATCGAGTGAAGTTTGAACCATAGATGTGTAAATATGTATTTGTGTTACAACTTTCAACTTCTAGTTTTCCCTGCTTGCTAGAGTGTACTTTCTTATGTTACTTTGCCTTAAACTCTACTAGTTGAACCCCACAAGTACATTTGATGTCCATTTTGAAGGTATAGACAATATCAAGAATTTACAGGTGATGTTTATGTTCTACGCTATGAACTAGTTTTTAGTCGGATTTTCACTCTATATTATGCTATTTTTCGTTTAATGTATTGTATATTATGCTAGGTTCCATTGTTAACTTAGTTTTACAGATACCATGATATCTCTGCTAGAAAAGGGCAATAAGTGGCCGTTCATTGCTTTGTGAGCCTCCACCCGCAGCCTCGACCTCCACCCTTTTTTTGGCCATTTTTCAATCTCATCCCTGTTTTCCGCTTCCCACTTATAACTTGTCGCTTTTTTTCTATCACCCGAGATGTCGCGATGCATCCATCACCTCATCCTCATTAACTCTAACCATCGACCAACACCACGACCGGCCGGCCGTCAAAGCCTCGCCCCACGCCGGTCCTCCACCAAATTGTGGCTCGCCTTGGGCAAGGTTAGGCCTTTATGGCCCCTACCCCTTCTCGATCTCTAGATGTGTAAATATGTATTTGTGTTACAACTTTCTAAACTTGTAGTTTTTCCTTTGCTAGAGGGTACTTTTTATGTTTGTTTGCCTCTAAACTCTACTAGCTGAACCCTACATGTAAATTTGAGTCCTTTTGAAGTTGTCATGGATAGTATCAAGGATTTACAAGTCATCATGTTTTGCTTTCATTAGTTGTTTTTAGTCAGGATTATCACTCTATATTATGCTATTTCTAGTGTTAATGTACTATACATTATGCTAGGTGAGGGAGTCCTGGTTAGGGGTCCGATAGCCGGACTATGTACTTTGGGGACTGGACTATGACGATACAAGATAGAAGACTTCGCCCCATGTCCGGTGGGACTCTCCTTTCGTGGAAGGCAAGCTTGGCAAGGATATGTAGATCTCCCTCAGAATCGACTCGGTCCCTAGCCCTCCTGTCTATAAACCGGGGGTTTCCCTAGGACAAAAACAATCATAACCATATGCTAGCCTCTAGGGTTTAGTCTCTACGATCCGGGTAGATCAACCTTGTAATATCAATCATCAAGATCAATCAAGGGAAGTAGGGTATTACCTCCATCGAGAGGGCCAACGGTAAACATTGTGTCCCCGCCCCTATTACCATTAGCCTTAGACGACAGGACCCCCACCCGAGATCCGCCGGTTTTGACAATCGACATTGGTGCTTTTTAGAGTTCCACGGTCGCCGGGTAAGGCTTGATGGCTCCTTCAATCATCCGCAATGGTGCAATTTAGGTGAGGTTTTCTCCCCGACAGATTTCAGATTCGCGCCGACCGGGCCAACTCGCTGGCCATCCGGAGGATCGAAGATGCCCCCGGGTCATCGTGTCGGTTTGAAGTAACTACACCGCCGACATCCGCGGAGACTTGATCTTCCGGGATTGGCCATGGTGTGCCAAAACACGGGAGCATGACCTAGATCGCCATCGGACGGTGTTTGGGAGATCCACTGGGTTGCCCCAACTTAATCCGCGATCGCTATCCGAGGACGGGTGGATGGACCCCAATGGAGGCCGACACGGGGCGAGAGATGAACAACTTCGCCCCAATGAGGTCTTGTATCGACCCTGACTCGCTCTCCGCCATAGGCTCCAAACCGCATGCATCCGCGTTTATCGAAATTTTGGGCATCGCACGCCTTGAGCTTTTGGTTTTCCTTGAAAGAAAGGGGATGCAGCAATATAGGTAAGTATTTTCGTTTGAGAACCAAGGATCAATCCAAAGAGGCTCCTCAAAAGTCCCACGCACCTACACAAACAACAAAGAACTCCAACCAACGCAATAAAGGGGTTGTCAATCCTTCACGGCCACTTCATGAAAGTGAGATCTAATAAGATAGTATGATAAGATAAATATTTTTTGGTATTTTATAATATAGATGCAAAAAGTAAAGATGCAAATAAAAGTAGATTGAAGCAAATATGATAAGAGATAGACCCCGGGGCCATAGGTTTCACTAGTGGCTTCTCTCAAGATAGCATAGTATTGGTGAACAAATTAACTTAAGCAATTGATAGAAAAGTTAATAATTATGAGATTATCTAGGCATGATCATGTATATAGGCATCACGTCCCAACAAGTAGACCACCTCCGCATCTACTACTATTACCCACACATCGACCCCTTGCCCATCTAGAGTATTAAGATCATAAGAAAAAGTAAGCAAGATGACATGATGTAGAGGGATAAACTCAAGCAATATGATATAAAACCCATCTTGTTATCCTCGATGGCAACAATATAATATGTGCCTTGCAACCCTTTCTGTCACTGGGTAAGGACACCGCAAGATTAAACCCAAAGCTAAGCACTTCTCCCATGGCAAGAAAGATCAATCTAGTAGGCCAAACCAAACTGATAATTCAAGAGACTTGCAAAGATAACTCAATCATACATAAAAGAATTCAGAAAAGATTCTTTTCATAGATAAACTTGAAAAACCCACAATTCATCGATCTCACAAACACACCGAAAAAGAGTTTACATCAATAGATCTCCCCAAGAGAGGGGAAACATTGTATTGAGATCCAAAAGAGAAGAAGCCATCGCTAATAACTATGGACCCGAGGTCTGTGGTAAACTACTCACAGAGGCTATGGTGTTGATTAAAGCCCTCCATGGTCGATTCCCTTCCAGAGTGCCAAAGGCTCCAAGATGAGATCTCATGGATATAAGGTTCCGGTGGAAATTGTGTTTTGTGTGCCCCTTGATGTTTTGGGACGAGGCTTATATAGGAGGAAGAAGTACCCGTGGACGCCGAGGGGCCCACAGACAGGGGCGCACCCTATAGGGGGCCCCCTCTCGTGGAAGCTTGCTACTTCTTGACCCTTTCAAGTCCTGATCCTTTTCCAAAAATCATGCCCGGTTTCATTTTGGACTCGTTGATATTCCTTTCTTCAAAAAAATAGGCAAAAAAAAGAATATGGGCTCCCCGTTAGTAGTTAGTCCCCAAATGATATAAATGTGTAAAAAAAGCCCATAAACATCCAAAGGGGTAATATAATAGCATGGAACAATCAAAATTATAGATACGTTGGAGACGATCAAGCATCCCCAAGCTTAATTCCTGCCGCCTCAGTAGGTAAATGATAAAAGAGAATTTTTGTGGAATGCTACCTAGCATAATTTCAATATAATTTTCTTTATTGTGCATGAATGTTCAGATCCAAATGATACAAAAAAAAGTTCATATTAACATGAAAATGGTGATACTTCAAGCATACTAATCAAAGTAATCATGTCTTCTCAAAATAACATGGCCAAAAAAATTATCCCTACAAAATCATATAGTCCGGGTGTTCTTATCTTCATCACACAAAGTATTTAATCATGCACAACCCCGATGACAAGCCAAGCAATTGTTTCATACTTTAATAGTCTCAAACTTTTTCAACTTTCACGCAATACATGAGCGTGAGCCATGGACATAGCACTATATGTGGAATAGAATGGTGGTTGTGGAGAAGAAAAAAGGAGAAGATAGTCTCACATCAACTAGGCGAAAAGGGCTATGGAGATGCCCATTAATAGATATCAATGTGGTGAGTAGGGATTATGCAATGGATGCACTAGAGCTATAAATATATGAAAGCTCAACCAAAGAAACTAAGGGGTGGGCATCCAACTTGCTTGCTCAAAAGACCTAGGGCATTTTGAAGAAGCCCATCATTGGAATATACAAGCCAAGTTCTATAATGAAAATTTCCCACTAGTTATGAAAGTAACAACATATGGGACTCTCTATCATGAAATCATGGTGCTATTTTAAGAAAGTGTAAAAAGATAGTAGCATGTCCCTTCTCTTTTTTCTCATTTTATTTTTTCTTTTTTCTTTTTTTTTTTTCCTTTCTTTTTTCTTTTTGGCCTTTCTTTTTTCTTTTTTCTTTCTTTTTTGTAAAGTCCAAGTCTCATCCCGACTTGTGGGGAATCATAGTCTTCATCATCCTTTCCTAACTAGGACAACGCCTAATAATGAAGATCATCAAACTTTTATAGATTTACAACTCAAGAATTACAACTCAAAGCTAGAACAAGATATGACTCTATATGAGTGCTCCGGTTACCGGATATGCAATGAATCAAGAGACATGTATGAAAATTATGAAGGTGGCCTTGCCACAAATATGATGTCAACTACATGATCATGCAAAGAGCAATATGACAAAAGTAATGTGTGTCATATGAACGAACGGTGGACGTTGCATGGCAATATATCTCGAAATGGCTATGAAAATGCCATAATAGGTAGGTATGGTGGCTGTTTTGAGGAAGGTATATGGTGGGTGTATGGTAACGTAAAGTTTGCCACACAAGAGAGGCTAGCAATGGTGGAAGGGTGAAAGGTGCGATAATTGATGGACTCAACATTAGTCAAAAGAACTCATGTACTTGTTGCAAAAATCAGAAGTCATCAAAACCAGAGCACTACGGCATGCCCCTAGGGGATAGATTGGTAGGAAAAGACCATCGTCATTCCCCGACCGCCACTCATAAGGAAGACACTCAATAAATAAAATTGTGCTCCAACTTCATCACAAAGCGGTTCACCATATGCATGCTACAGGAATCACAAACCTTAACACAAGTATTTTTCATAATCACCTCAACTAGCATGACTCTAATATCACTACCTCCATATCTCAAAACAATTATCAAGCATCATATTGATCATAGCATCCAATTCTTTTCTATGATAGTTTTTATTATACCCAACTTGGATGCTCATCATTCTAGGACCAAATTTGTAACCAAAGCAAATACCATGCTGTTCTAAAAGACTCTAAAAAAGATATAAGTGAAGCATGAGAGACTAGCAAATTCTTCAAAATTAAGACACCACCATGCTCTAAAAAATATAAGTGAAGCACTAGAGCAAAAACTATCAAGCTCAAAAGATATAAGTGAAGCACATAGAGTATTCTAGCAAATTCTAATCAAATAGGCTTCTCCCAAAAGGTGTGTACAGCAAGGATTATTGTGGTAAACTAAAAAGCAAAGACTAATATAATACATGACGCTCCAAGCAAAACACATATCATGTGGCGAATAAAAATATAGCTCCAAGTAAAGTTACCAATGAACGAAGACGAAAGAGGGGATGCCTTCCCGGGGCATCCCCCAGCTTAGGCTCTTGGCTATCCTTGAATATATTGGGGTGCCTTGGGCATCCCCAAGCTTAGGCTCTTTCCACCCTTTATTCCATAGTCCATAAAAGCTTTACCCAAAACTTGAAAACTTCACAACACAAAACTCAACAGGAAATCTTATAAGCTCCATTAGTGAAAGAAAACAAAACCACCACATAAGGTACTGCAATGAACTCATTCTTTATTTATTTTGGTGTTAAACCTACTGTATCCAACTTCTATGGTTTATAAACTATTTTACTAGCCATAGATGCATCAAATAAGCAAACAACACACTAAAAACAGAATCTGTCAAAACAGAACAGTCTGTAGCAATCTGTAACTAACGCAAACTTCTGAACTCTAAAATCTAAAA
>JAHHZJ010008058.1:0-19041 GCA_021437245.1 Aegilops speltoides | reverse complement strand
TTTTTAAATTACGCTCCCCAACAAAGGGCATCCGAGCCTAGGTTTTTTATGGTTTGATGTTTTGCACGAGTAGAACACAAGAGTTGTGGCTATACAAGTCATACTACCTACCAACATGTCATACTTTTGTTCAGCGGTATTGAGATGAAGCGCCTGACCGATTACGAACGCTACGCAGACTGGTTTCACCGCCACGAGCACTCGCTGTTAAAGGTGACGCGGTGTCCGCTCTCTCACTTTAGTTGAACCGAGGCTACGCCCGTCCTTGAGAAGGTTAAACGGAGTCTATTTGACGTATCGCTGTGGTTTTGATGCGAGGTGAGACTGGTTCTTGCTTAAGCTCGTAGCAGCCACGTAAAATTTGCAACAACAAAGTAGAGGACGCCTAACTTGTTTTTGCAGGCATGTTGTGATGTGATATGGTCAAGACGTGATGCTATATTTTATTGTATGAGATGATCATGTTTTGTAACCGGTTATCGGCAATCGGCGGAGCCATATGGTTGTCGCTTATTGTATGCAATGCAATCGCTCGTAATGCTTTACTTTATCACTAAGCGGTAGCGATAGTCGAGAAGCATAAGTTTGGCGAGACGACAACGATGCTACGATGGAGATCAAGGTGTCGTGCGTGACGATATGGTGATCATGGTGGTGCCGCAAGATGGAGATCATGAAGCACAAGATGATGATGACCATATCATATCACTTATATTGATTTGCATGTGATGTTTATCCTTTATGCATCTTATCTTGCTTTGATTGACGGTAGCATTATAAGATGATCTCTCACTAAATTATCAAGAAGTGTTCTCCCGAGTATGCACGCTGCAAAGTTCCGTGCCTGCACACCACGTGATGATCGGGTGATAAGCTCACGTCCATCTACAACGGGTGCAAGCCAGTTTTGCACACGCAGAATACTCGTTATACTTGACGAGCCTAGCATATGCAGATATGGCCTCGAACACGGAGACCGAAAGGTCGAGCGTGAATCATATAGTAGATATGATCAACATAAGATGTTCACCATTGAAAACTACTCCATCTCACGTGATGATCGGTTATGGTTTAGTTGATTTGATCACGGATCACTTAGATGACTAGAGAGATGTCTATCTAAGTGGGAGTTCTTAAGTAATATGATTAATTGAACTTAAATTTATCATGAACTTAGTCCCGTAGTATTTTGCAAATTATGTTGTAGATCAATAGCTCGCTGTTGCTTTCATATGTTTGTTTTTGATATGTTCCTAGAGAAAATTATGTTGAAAATGTTAGTAGCAATGATGCGGATTCGATCCGTGATCGGAGGTTTATCCTCATTGTCGCACGTAAGAATTATGTCCTTAATGCACCGCTAGGTGATGACCTATTGCAGGAGCGTATGCGCACGTTATGAACGCTTTAGCTCAATATGATGACTACTTGATAGTTTTGTGCACCATGCTTTATGGCTTAGAATCGACTTCAAAGATGTTTTGAACATCATGGACCATATGAGATGTTCCAGAATTGAAGTTAATATTTCAAGCAAATATCCGAGTTGAGAGATATGAAGTCTCCAACAAGTTCTATAGCTAAAAGATGGAGGAGAATCGCTCAACTAGTGAGCATGTACTCAGATTGTCCGGGTACTACAATCGCTGAATCAAGTGGAGTTAATCTTCCGATAAGATAGTGATTGATGAATTTTCAGTCACCATCACCAAGTTAGTAGAACTTCGTGATGAACTATAATATGGGATAAAAATGATTCCAAGCTCTTCGTGATGCTAAATCGATCGAAGGTAGAAATCAAGAAAACATCAAGTGTTGATGGTTAACAAGACCACTAGTTTCAAGAAAAGGGCAAAGGATAGAAGGAACTTCAAGAAGAACGCAAGCAAGTTGTCCTCAAGTGAAGAACCCAAGTCCGACCTAAGCTTGAGACTAAGTGCTTTCACCGCAAAGGGAGGTCATCGAAGCGAACTCCCCAAGTATTTGGTGGATAAGAAGGATGGCAAAGTAAACAAAGGTATATTTGATATACATGTTACTTTACTAGTGTTTATAGCAACCCTCGTATTTGGTAATCGTTCGTTTAAGAGTAGTAACTCAAACGGAGTTGCGTATAAATGTAAACTAGTTAAAGGTGAAGTGACGATGTGTTGAAAATAGTTTCAAGATTGATATGATCATCATCGCACACTCCCTATACTTTCGGATTAGTGTTGAACCTAAATAAATGTTATTTGGTGTTTCATTGAGCATGAATATGATTTGATCTGTTTATTGCAATACGGTTATTCATTTAAGTAAGAGAATAAACTGTTATTCTTACATGAATAAAACCTTATATGGTTTCACACCCAATGAAAATGGTTCATTGATCTCGATCGAGTGATACACATATTCATAATATTGAAACCAAAAGATGCAAAGTTAATAATGATAGTGCAACTTATTTGTGGTAATCGCCGCTTAGGTCATATTAGTGTAAAGCGATGAAGAAACTCCATGCGATGGGATTTTGGAATCACTTGATTATGAATCACTTGATGCTTGTAACCTGCGCTTTTGGGCAAGATGACTAAAACTCCGCTCTCCTGAACAATGGAACAAGCTAATCGACTTATTGGAAATAATACATACCGATGTATGCGATCCAATGAGTGTTGATGCTCGTCAAGTATCGTATTTTATGACCTTCAAAGATGATTTGAGCAGATATGGGTATATCTACTTGATGAAACATAAGTCCGAAATAGTTGAAAGGTTCAAAGAATTTCAGAGTGAAGTGGAAAATCATCGTAATAAGAAAAATAAAGTTTCGGATCCGATCAGGAGACGAATATTTGAGTTACGAAGTTTGGTCTTCAATTAAAACAATGTGGAATAGTTTCACAGCTCACGCCACCGAACACCACAATGTTATGGTGTGTCCAAACATCGAATCGCACTTTATTGGATATAGTGCAATCTATGATGTTTCTACCGATTTACCAATATCGCTTTGGGATCATGCATTAGAGACAGCTGCATTCACGCTAAATAGGGCACCATCTAAACCGCTGAGACGACACTATATGAATCGTGGTTTAGCAAGAAACCAAAGTTGTCGCTTTTAAAGTTTGGGCTGCGATGCTTATGTGAAAAGTTTCATCCTCGATAAGCTCGAACCCAAATCGGAGAAGTGCGCCTTCAGAATACCCAAAGGAAATTGTTGGGTACACCTTCTATCACAGATCCGAAGGCAAGATATTCGTTTTAAGATGGATCCTTTCTAGAGAAGGAGTTTTCTCGAAAGAAGTGAGGGAGGAAAGTAGAACTTGATGAGGTAATTGTACCTTCCCTTATTGAAAGTAGTTCATCACGAAATCTGTCCTCGTGACTACTACACCAATTAGTGAGGAAGCTAATGATGATGATCATGTAACTTCGATCAAGTTACTACCGAATCCAGAGGTAAACCAGAGTGAGATCCGCACTGAGTGGTACGGTAATCCTGTTCGAAGTCATGTACTAGACCATGATGAACCTACTAACTATGAGGAAGCGATGATGAGCCCAGATTCCGCAAATGGCTTGAGGCCATGAAATCTGAGATGAGATCCATGTATGATAACAAAGTGTGAACTTTGGTGGAGTTGTTCATGATCGGCAAGCCATAGAAAATAAATGGATCTTCAAGAGGAAGACGGACGTTGATAGTAGTGATACTATTCACAAAGCTAGACTTGTCAAAAAGGTTTTTGACAAAGTTCAAGATGTTGAATAAATGAGATTTTCCCTGATCAATGCTTAAAAGTCCGTCTAATCATGTTAGCAATTGCCGCATTTTTTGAAATCCGGCAAATGGATGTAAAGACTGATTCCCAATGGATTTTGGAAGAAGAGTTGTATATGATGCAACTAGAAGATTTTATCGATCCAAAGGAGCTAAAAAGTGGCAAGCTCCAAGGATCCATCTATGGACCTGCAAGCATCTCCGAGTTAGAATACATTTGATAAGTTGATCAAAGAATAGTTTTAATGATATGTGAAGCCCAGATTTACAAGAAAGTGAGGGGAGCACTACAAGATTTGGTGATATGTATGAATAATGGGATCGGAAATAATGTAGAATTATTCTCAGAAAGCACAAAGGTGTCACACCCTAGCTAGTTCATGCATTAGAGTGTTGCATCATGTCTATTTGTTTCAACAAAACTTGAAATGGGATTTAACCCCAAACCCCTCCAAACAACTAGGGTTTACTAAAAATATTTTCGATGAACCTGAATGCCTTCTAAAAATGTCCATCATTTTTGTCTTGGTCCGTAAGTTTGCCAAAAGTGGTGCACATTTTCCTAGGTCATCCTAAGGTCATTGAATTAAATCATAGTTATTTGAATTTGGGCATTTTAAATAACTAAAATATTTCAAATGTCCAAATATCTCCAAATAAAATGTTTCATGTTGGAAATAATCCAACAATGGACTAGGATTAGTTTGGTGAATTTTAGAATCTTTCCGGTATTTTAAATAACTCAACAAAGCTGCGTAAAAATAGAAAAAAAAAACAACAAATAATCTTCCGGGCTCCAATTGCCGCCCAGCCCACCAGCCACGCCAGGCCGTCCCGGGCCACCAGCAGTGGGTGTCGACGCCGAGCAGAGCTCGCCACGCAAAGCCCCGCCTCCCTCGCCTTCACCTCCGCCGCCTCCACCGGAACCTACGTTGGCCCACGCTCGACACCTTACCCTCCCCGCCCTTCCTCCTTTCCCCATGGCCGACGCCATGCAGTTGCCGCCAGAAATTCGCTTCCTCCGTCTCGGCCACCCGTTTGCCCAAAGTTCCCTTCCTTTCCTTCGAAGAAGCCGAGTTTCGGCCGCCGCTTATTAACGCCCCTAGTTTTCCCAACCTTCGCCCGGAGATCCCTTCGACCACCGGCCAAACCGTTCCCCGACCCGACGTCGCTTCCCGAGACCGCAAGGAGCTCAGCCTACCTTTCCATCTTTTCTCCTCTTCGCACCACAAAGAAGTGAACGGTCACCCACCCACCCCAATAAGCACGCCCGGTTCCCAAACAACCGGCCACCCCACCATGTCCAATGGCCTCACCGAACCCTTGGGAGGCCAACGACATCAAGACGTATTTCACGGGCCCCGTGAGCTCGTTTTGCACTTCCACCAGCCCGGCCGCTTAAACACGCCGCCGGGCCTGCTTCCGCCACTCGAGGCCAACTACCACCACCAATAGATGCGGTCGCCTTCCGGAATCACGTAGATAGGCTCCTTGCTTGGTCGCTCCGGCGATTCCACTTTCCCCAAGACGGAATTTGGGCCCCGCCAAACTCCCAATGACGTGGCTGCATTAGCAACTAAACCCACCACTTAAAACCCACCTAGGTCATCGACAAGGCCCTAGGGCCACGCCAAACCCCAAAAGCTGGTTCGACCGATTAGTCCCTTGTCATCGACGTGGGTCCCCACATCGCCAAGTTTGACCCAGGAAGGGGTTGATCCTGGCCAAAGCATGACAGTTGTCGAAAGATTAACTAATTTATCGGAATTATTTCTATACAGAAAATCCAAAATAGTTCAAACTTCAAAAATTCATATAAAATCAACCATAGTCCAAATGAGACAAATTATATATGCAAAATGATCAAAAAATCCAATCTATCCATCTTCTGGTTTCATGCATGTTTACAGAAGCTAACCCACCGTTTATCACAGAACAAGTTTAAGCACTTTAAATGATCATATATGAGTTTGAATTTTGAATCTTGGTTAAATTGGTTCAAACCCATTTGATCTTAGTTGCATTAGCCCAAAGCACTATTTTGCCATGTCTCATTGCATGCATCATGTTGTTGCATTTGTTTGGTAATACTTGTATCGGTGTTCTCATGCGTGTTCTGCCTCGAGGAGTACCGTGGATAACCTCGACGAAGAGAATACCCGAAGAACGCCGTGCAAGCAACCAACCATTTGATCATATCGAAAAATCCCATGTTCTTGCTCCCCCTCCATCGCTTAAGACAACGCGATTCAAACTGCCGTGTGTCGGTAGTTGAACCCATTTCTCCCATGACCTCATTGCCACAAGAATCAGATGAAACCCACTAGCATGTTAGGAGTTGATTGATTTTGTGATTGTGTTGTTCCTTACCTTGCTATGCCTTATGCTTAGAGTCGGTCGTTCCGGTTATCGGGATGATGGCTAGAGTGAAATGATCGGGACGAGAGTAAGGTGTTGAACACGATTTTAAAGGTATCGATGAAAGGCCATGTAGGAGCATGGTGGGTTGTTTCATTGAGGCCCCCTGCAATCGAGATCTCGATGTGATTTAAGATTCAGCTACTTGCATTGGGGCCCAAACCAATGGACCCTCTCGACTTTATCCACCCTAGTCTTCGTCCCAGGAGTTGCAAGTAGTTTCTGTGTTTGTAGCTCAGGAGGGGATGGCCACCAGGGGTGGGCCGTGGATGCAGGAGGGGCAAAAGGACCCCATATCTCGGGAACCCTGTCACATCGCTTGGGGTGTGGAGTAGACTTCGCCGGAACTCCCTCATAGATGAAACCCAAATAGGCGATAAACCCGACTAGAGGCTTAGGTGTTCAGGTAGGTGGGGCCACACCCACGCTGGGCTTCCGCTTGGGTTGCCGAGCATGTGTAAAATGATAAGTGGTAATTGAAGAAGTACACCCCAGGGTTAACATCATCTATTCGGGCCCAAGGTAAAGGACTACTTGGTTTATACGCTTCATAGACAAGTAAATGGATACTACTAAAAGCCTCAAGATAAGGGAGTGCCGAGGATGGCCTTTCCGTAGGGAAGACGGGTTGGATCCTTGGTGTATTGAAGTGATGAGTAGTGGACTGAAAAGCAAAACTATTTCAAGTTGGTGTCTCAGAATAGTTTAGCCATGAGTCAAAGCTGGCCTCTCGAATAACCCCACCAACCCTTCTTGATAATATGCATGTATGTAGGGTCCGATGTTTCCCGAGTACCTTTGTACTCATGTTGCTTTAATTTACTTTTTCAAGATGCCTCAAACCCTTCCGACGGGTTCCAGACGCTGACATCGATGAGGACTAAGGCCCGTGGTGATCCCTGCAAGAGAAGGACCTGTAGTATAGCTAGGCTTACCCAGCCTTTTTATTTTTTTAGTTGTCCGACTTAAAAACACTTCCGCCTGTGGCTTGTATGCTTGTATGACTTGTATGTGGGTCGGGTGACCTGCATTTTGTGTATTTGAATGGCTCTCGAGCCTTTAATTAAATACTTGAGTCGAGAGTCATGTTGTGATGCCATGTTGTATTTGCACATATCCATATTGTGTGTATGTTCTGAAATGCTTGGTATGTGGGGATCCGACTATCTAGTTGTTCATCTTTAGTAGCCTCTCTTACTGAAATGTCTCCTAGTGTCTCCACCGAGCCATGGTAGCTTGCTACCGCTCCAACACTTTGGCCGGCATGTGTCCTTCTTCGCTCCTTGGTTCCCTTCGGGAAATGTCATTGAGTAACCGGAGTCCCTTAGTTCGCCATTACCTTGTTCAACGGAGTCCCTAGCCCAGCCCCACAGCCCAACTTACTTGCTGTCAATCGAACGCTCGATGCCGGGTCATGGATGCCCGTCCTCGTAAGTCCTGGGCCACTTTGGGTTTACGACAGCCATGTCACCGGCTCCTTTTCATATGGATGCTAGCGACACTATCATATACGGCCAAAAGGCTAAACGGCCCGGCCAAGGTAAGGCGACAATTTGGGATACCGTATGGAGGCCGCAAAGTGATATGGTGTGTTGCAGATCGATGGACACCAGTCGGGTCCCGAAAATGCCAGACGTGACCGCCCTCAGGGTTCCCAAGCCAAACCGGTCGATGTTGAGTCTAGAAATGCTTTAGTTATATGTAGGGGAATTGTTTGGGGATGGTACGAAGGCCTTTTACTCCTTTATCTCATGATATTCCGATCCGAGTCACCCATTCTTCCATCGGGGTTAAGGATTAGGACCTCTTCTCTTATTAGGCTCACGGTTACTAATCAAGAGTACCTTGTAGGTTTGATGGTTACAAGCCCGGTTCAGTTTTACTATCCCGTTATGTTTAAATTGGACCCTTAACCTTGATATGATATTGTTGAGTGGTTATGCAGATCCTTTGGAAATGTCTCAACTTTTGAGCATTTAGCTTGTTATGTTCCAAATTCGCTTAGAAATACTAATGCCTTTGCATTGTTTGGCTTCCAGATGGCCACCGTGATCACAATCAAGTGGTTCGTCTGACCAGATGCATTGGTGTGACCGGTCATACAACCATGCTAGTTCGGGTTATGATCGGCGGGATACCGCTGGTACCTTTAATACACAAGCTTGAAGAGCAAGATCGAGACTTTAATCAAAGTCAAGATTTTGCAACCGCCCCGGTGTTTCCTCTTATCCTCGTTGCACCGAGGCCCTTTCAACCCTATGGGCTTGGTGTTACTATTGATATGGCGGTTCAAGATGTCGCTTACTCTATGATGACCATTATACGAGCCAGATCGGATCGTTCCGCAACAACCGACCTTAATATGCCAAGTTCACTTCGAGCGCTTTGGTTATCTCCGAGCCATCTATGCCGATTCTAGTCGAGGACTCCCAACCTGCACTCACCGCTGAGTTGCCGAGGACAAGGACCGAGAGGTGGGCCTTGAGGATGGAGCTCTTCAATGCCCGGCGATCACCGGGCTACCTTGACTTTTGCTTTGACCCTGCCGCCGGGTTATTGGATATGAGAGATTTGTATCCCCGTGGCTTCCCGGCATGATGACTGGGCGTGATGGGGGGCATCCCCACCTCGTGGTCCTCGCCCACCGTCAGAGGTCCAAGACCTCACCCTTGCCTTACGGTCCACAAGCCTCAGACCGCCTGCTCCTGCACGATCACGTTGAACTCCTGTGTTACGGAGGAGACTTCTATGAGAACTACTACGAGACGCCTGATAGTAGTAGTCCCACTAGTATTGTAATAGTTGTATTTCCACCGCCCTGTGACTGTGGAATATGACTTAGTGTGTACTAATTCCGGAGGTGTAACAAAATAATGTATAGGAGCTTGGTGTGCCTCCGATGAGTTTAATCCTCCCTTCACCGTAGTAGTACTTTGTTTGGTCTTGTACTAAACCTTGTATGGTGTGTATGACGATGGAATAAAGAAGGCCCAGATCACCATGTCATACGGATGATCATCTCGATTCCGAAGTTATCCATTACATTCTACACTTCTATGTCGGAATCTTGCCATCCCGACTAAACTTGTTTTATTTTCCCAGGATGGTTAACACCAAAACAACCCCGCCCCAGAGCAAGGCAAGGGAGTTGGGGAAGCAACCTGCCTCACCCTCCTTCCCGCCGGGTTATGCCGAGGCCGAGAAACAAACGGAGACCAACCGCTTGGTCGGAGCGTGATCGAATGTAACACAGCCCACCATCCGAGAAACAACTTGGTGTCGCCGCTGACTTATCAAGTTACCCTCCTACCTTCCACCACCCGGCCGGAGCCTCCGACGCCGATGATCGGTTGAAGAAATTACTCACAAGCTGCTTCAGACCGGTAGGAGGCGGACAAGGTCACCTTTTGCTGCATATCATCTTGAAGGCCCCGCCACCCTCGGTGGAGAACTATATGGCTATGCCCCTGGGCCAATGTCACTTTGGGCAGAATTGGAGGCTTTCCGTGAACATCACATTCCTGGAGGGTCTCATGGATCGCAAACGGGAGGAGTTCCGCCAACCCAAGGTCGCTCCTCCGTGGACGCCATAGTAGAGAGTTCGGTAACCTCGCACGCTTATGCAACAAGAGGTCTCCATCGACGCCAAGAAACAGTAAGGTTCCGCAAGGGACTTAGCCCTCAATTCGCCGAGATCCCGCCGCATGAGTGCACATCTTCCGTAAGTCATAACAAAGCCACCGCTAAACCGGTCGATTGATTTAAGCAACGCAAGCATGGCGGAATGGGTTCCTCATCCGTGCCGACCAGGCGCCGTGTGGGTTAACGCTCCCACCCAGATTCACACCGAGGCCATCCTTCCAGCGCCGCCCGCCAAGAAAAGATGCACCAATAGGCCCTATGGTGGACCAACCAACCGCCTCCTTACGTACGCCCCGTGACGTGCTTCAAGTGTGGGGGAATCAGGCCACTACAGCGCCGATTGTCCTCGCAACCAACCCCAACCAGCCCTGCAAAGCCGTTGGTCAGGGCAAGCCGCCAGAAAGGTGTTCCATGCCAAGCCGCCACCACAACGCGGGCCATGTTAATTGTGTCTCCCAAAAGAGGCCCAAGAGGATCCCAACGCCGTGCTCGACGCTTCTTGTTAATTGCCACCCGGCTCCTTTTTCGAATCGAGCATCTCATTCATTCATATCCAAAACTATGCTCGCTTGCACAACACCGCATTCAAGGATATGCCCACCTCCATGGTAATTCAAACCCCGGATCTAAATGGCAAACTTTAGAGTAAGCTATGGAATGAAATTCGTCGAAGACTTGTTTTCCTTGCATCGCTGATAGCTCTCAAATCTTCGGATATAAATATCATCTTGGGTATGGACCGATGTCGCCCATCATGCTAAGATTGATTGTTTTCTAGGACTGCTCAACTTACGCACCTTCGGGAAAGATAGTCAATGTCTTGACCCAATATCCAAGCGCCAACTATACCTCTTAATGCCGCCCCTTGCTGCATCAAGACGCTCCGTAGTCCGTGACTTTCCTGGATGTCTTTTCCAGAAGAATTGCCGTGTTCCACCGACCGGATGTTGAATTTGTGATAGATCTCATTCCAGAATCGCCCCAATTTCTAGGAGACCCTATAAGATGGCACCCCAGAACTAGCCGAACTTAAGAAACAACTCGATGAGGCCTTGAATAAAGGTTTCATCCGCCCTAGTTCATCTCCTTGGGCTTGCCCCTCCCTTTCGTCAAGAAGAAGGATGGTACGGACCGATGGTTGTAGATTATCAACCCGCCAACTTAGTCCAATTAAGAACAAGTATTCCCCTCAGATCAACGATCCGTATGATCACCGCAGGATCCTCGGGCCTTTCTAAGATGGATTTGAGGTTAGGCTACCATCAAATCAAAATTCAAACGGGACATTCCTAAAACGGCTTTTGTTACTGTTACGGCCAATATGAGTAAACCGTCATGTCCTTCGGTTAACCAACGCCCCCCACGTTCTCCTGTTAGTGAACTCAATCTTCATGGAATATTTGGATAAATTCGGGTTTACCTCGATGACATACTTATCTATTCCAAGAACGAGGAAGAACATGCCAACATCTAAGGCTAGTATTGACAAACTTCGAGAGCATCGCCTTTTATGCCAAATTCTCCAAGTGTGAATTCCGTCCGGGTGACCTATCTAGGACATGTAATCTCCGTAAAGGTATTGCTGTCAACCCCGAAAGCAGTTCAAGCCGTCCTTAATTGGACCCCACCCAGTCGGTCAAGCAAGTTCGAGTTTTTGGCTTAGCGAGCTATTGTCGCCCTGGTCAAAACTTCTCCAAAGTTGCTAAACCTCTAACCAACTCCTCAAGAAGGATAAAAGTTCGAGGGACTCCACAATTGAGCCGCTTGTGAACTCAAAAGACGCTTAACTTCGCTTCCCGTGTTGGTACCACCAGATTTCTAAGGACTTTGTTATCTATTATGACGCCATGACAAGGACTAGGCTGTATTCTCATGCAAGATCGACACGTAATTGCTTATGGTTCACGGCAATTACACCCACATGAGGAAAACTACCCTACTATGATCTAGAGCTTGGCTGTAGTCTATGCACTCAAAAACCTGGCGACATTATTTTCTTGGTAATCGCTATTAAATCTACACCGATCACCAAAGTCTGAAATATATATTTACCCAACCAGATTTGAATCTCGCAAAGACGCTTGAAGTTGATCTCAGATTTTATTTAGGGATAACTTATACCCCGAAAAGCCAACGCCATGGCTGATGCACTAAGTCAGAATCTTATTGCAACAACCTAATGTTGCAACAAAGTCAACCACTTTCCACGAGGAATTTTGAGGCTCAACCTTCACATTGTTCCTCGAGGGTTCCTTTCCACCTTGGTGGCAAACCTTCCCTTACGGATCGATCATCAAAGCCCAAAAGGTAGATCCGGGAATTTTCGTGATCAAAAGAAACATCAAGAAAGGAGTCCTGGATTGTTTCTCCATTGATGATCAAGGAGTCGATACTTCGAAACCGCTTAGTGGTTCCTTTAAGTACAAACCCGCGCGACCATCCTTAAGGAAGCTCATGAATCTCCTCTCACCATTCATCCTGGTGGCACTAAATGTATCGGACCTACCCAAAGGTTCCGTGGACTAGGATGAAGAGAGACATTGCTCAATATGTTGCTAATCGCGACGCCCGTCGGTAAAAGCAGAGCATCAACGGCCCGGCCGGGCACCCTTCAACCTTTTAGCTATTCCCGAATGGAAATGGGATAAAATTAGTATGGATTTCATCAACCGGGTTTTCCCAGACCAAGAGAGGGAATAACGCTTATCTTTGTCGATCCACCGCCTTTCCAAAGTAGCCCATTTCTTACCTGTTCAAGAGTATAACCCGTCAGCCAGCGACTTGTACATCTCTCAATAGTGTCTCTTCATGGTGTTCCATTGGAAATTAACTCGATCGAGGAAGTCTTTTCACCTCTCGATTTTGGGAAAGTTTCCAAAACGCTTATGGGAACCCATCTTTCCTTTAGCACCGTTTCACCCTCAATCAAGTGGTCAAAGAACGCCCAACCAAATCCTAGAAGACATGCTTCGAAGCTTCTTATCTCATTCGAATGGATTGGGAGAAATGCCTTCCATTTGCCGAATTTGCTTATAACAACAATTATCAATCTAGCTTGGGCAAAGCACCTTTGAAGTTTCTATGGACAAGGTGTCGAACACCTCTTAACCGGGTCAAACCGGGAAAGAAACCTTTTGGCCCCGGATATGATCCAGAGGCAAGAACAAGTCCGTGACGCTCGTGAAAAGTTGAAAACAGCCCAATCTGCCAAAAGAGTCAATATGACCGAAAACATAAGGCTAAGGACCACGAGATTGACGAGAAGGTTTACCTTCGGGTTACCCTCCAAGGGAACCCATCGCTTCGATCAAAAAGTTGGCTCGCTACATTGGACCCTTTCGGTTCTTTCCAAACGAGGAGAAGGTTTACCAATTGAACTACCCCGATCTCCAAAGTCCACGACGCCTTCCACGCTTTCAACTCAGCGGCTTTCTGATCCTATCCGTGGAGGGACCACAAACGCTTGATCTTCAAGATAATCTCACATACCGAGAATATCCCGCTCAGATTTCGATCGCCGAGCGCATACCCGGAAGCATAATATCAAGTTTCAAAGTTCAATGGTCGCATTCATTTCGGAAGGAAGCTACATGGGAAAGGGAGGATCGCCCACAACTTGAGTAATTCCCGCCTCTTCCGGAGGAACCCAAATCTGGACGAGATTCTTTTGAGTGGGGTGAGTTGTCACACCCAGCTAGTTCATGCATTAGAGTGTTGCATCATGTCTATTTGTTTCAACAAAAACTTGAAATGGGATTGCCGTAACTCCCAAATTCTCCCAAACAACTAGGGTTTACTAAAAATTTTCGATGAACTCAATGCCTTCTAAAATGTCCATCATTTTTGTCTTGGTCCAAGCTTTGCCAAAAGTGGACATTTTCCTAGGTCATCCTAAGGTCATTGAATTAAATCATAGTTATTTGAATTTGGGCATTTTAAATAACTAAAATATTTCAAATGTCCAAATATCTCCAAACTAAAATGTTTCATGTTGGAAATAATCCAACAATGGACTAGGATTAGGGTGAATTTTAGAATTTTTCGTATTTTAAATAACTCAACAAAGCTGCGTAAAATAGAAAAAACAAAAAACACAAACTAACTTACCCGGCCCACTGGCCGCCCACCACCACCACGCCACCGAAGTTTTCCGCCCCAACAGGCAGGTGTTTCGACGGAGCAGGAGCCGCCAGCACCCCCGCCTCCCGTTCACCTCCCCGCCTCGCCACCGGACGACCTCCACGCTGCTTCACGCCTCGACACCTCACCCTCCCCGCCCCCTCGCCTTCGCCATGGCCGACGCCACCGAGCCGCACCCGCCGAGCCCCTCCGTCCCCGCCCGCCCCGACCTGTCCAAAGCTCCGCCGGCCCTTTTCTTCGAAGCTAGCCGAGTTTCGAAGCCGCCGCTTTAACGCCTCGAAGTTTCACAACCTTCGCCACGGAGATCCCTTCGACCACCCCACCAGCTCGCCCCGATCAACGCCTTTCCCGAGACCGCAGTGAGCTCAGCTACCTTCCATCTTCTCCGCTTTCCTCTTCGGCACCACGCCAAGTGAACGGCTTCACCGCACCCACCGCCGCGGGAGCACGCCCCGGGCAGGTTCTCCGCCAACCAACGCCACCCCACCATGTCCAATGGCCTCACCGAACCCCGGGAGGCCAACCGACTACCAAGACGATTTCACGGGCCCGGAGCTCGTTTTGCACTTCCACCCAGCCCCGGCCGCAAACACGCCGCCGGCTGCTTCCGGCGACCGAGGCCAACTACCACCACTAATAGATGCGGGTTGCCCCGATCACGTAGATAGGCTCCGCCATTGCTTGGTCGTCAAGATTCTCCACTTTCTCCGCCAAGACGGAATGGTCGCCCCGGCAAACCCCATGAAGTCGACGGGCTGTCATTAGCAACTAAACCCACCAAAAACCCACCTAGGTCATCGACAAGGCCCTAGGGCCCGCCAAAACCCCGGCCCCTGGTTTGACCGGGATTAGTCCCGGTCATCGACGTGGTCCCCACACGCCGGTTTGACCCAGCCGGGGGATCCCGACCAAGCATGACAGTTGTCGACAAGATTAACTAATTTATCGGAATTATTTCTATACAGAAAATCCGTAAAATAGTTCAAACTTCAAAAATTCATATAAAATCAACCATAGCTCCAAATGAGACAAATTATATATGCAAAATGATCAAAAAATCCAATCTATCCATCTGTACTGGTTTCATGCATGTTTACAGAAGCTAACCCACTGTTTATCACAGAACAAGTTTAAGCACTTTAAATGATCAATATGAGTTTGAATTTTGAATCTTTGGTTCAAATTGGTTCAAACCCATTTGATCTTAGTTGCATTAGCCCAAAGCACTATTTTGCTATGTCTCATTGCATGCATCATGTTGTTGCATATTGTTTGGTAATATTGTGTATCGGTGTTCTCTCGGCGGTTCTGCCCGAGGAGTACCGGATAACCTCGACGAAGAGCAATACCTCCGTAACACCCGTCCGGCAAGCAACCAACCATTTGATCATATCGATAAAATCCCATGTTCTTGCTTCCTCGCCTTTGCCATCGGATTAAGACAACGCGATTCAAACCGGCTGGGGCGGTAGTTGAACCCATTTCCTCCGATGACCCATTGCCACAAGAATTCAGATGAAACCCACTAGCATGTGTAGGAGTTGATTCCTTTTGGTTTGTTCCTACCTTGCTATGCCCGCTATGCTTAGAGTCGTGGTCGTTGGTTCATCGGATGATGGCTAGAGGAAATGATCAAGTCGGGAGAGTAAGGTGTTGAACACGATTTGGTAAAGGTATCGATGGGCCATGTAGGAGTACATGGTGGGTTGTTTCATTGAGGCCGCCCTGCTAACCGAGATCTGATGTGTGATTTAAGATTCCTTTACCATTGGGGCCCAAACCAATGGACCTTCTCGACTTTATCCACCCTAGTCTTCGGTCCAGAGTTGCAAGTAGTTTCGTGTTTGTAGCCTCATCGAGGCCGGGGACAGGCCGACCGAGGGGGTGGGCTGTGATGCGGTAGGTACGGCACGGGTACCGGATGCCCGCTTGGTATCTCGGGAACCCTGTTCACATCGTTTGGGGCTGTGAGCGAGACTTCGCCGGAACTCCTCATAGATGAAACCCAAATAGGCGATAAACCCGGACTAGAGGCTTAGGTGTTCAAGGTAGGTCGTGGCCGACACCCACGCTGGGCTTCCCTGAAGGTTGCCGAGTACATGTCGGTAAACCGCGATAAGTGGTGAGAGCTTGAAGAAGTACACCCCGCAAGGTTAACATCATCTATTCAATAGCCTTCGCGTAAAGGACTACTTGGTTGCTTACAGCCATAGACAAGTAAATGGATACTACTAAAAGCCTCAAGATAGCGTGGAGTGCCGAGGATGGCTTCTGTAGGGAAGACGGGGTTGGATCCTTGGTGGTGTATTGAATGATAGTAGGGACTCGAAAAGAAAACTATTTCAAGTTGGTGTCTCAAGATAGTTTAGCCATGAGTCAAAGCGGTCCCGAATAACCCCACCAACCCTTCTTGATAATATGCATGTATTGGGTCCATTAAGTCTTGGCGAGTACCTTTGTACTCATGTTGCTTTAATTTACATTTTTCAAGATGCCTCAAACCCTTCCGACGGGTTCTTCAAGACGCTGACATCGATGAGTAGACTAAGGCCCGTGGTGATCCTGCAAGAGAAGGACTGTAGTATAGCTAGGCTTACCCTAGCCTCTTTTATTTTACTAGTTGTCCGACGACAAAACACTTCCCGTGGCTTGTATGCTTGTATGACTTGTATGTGGGTCGGGACCCGACTTTTGTGTGTATTTATGAATGGCTCTCTGAGTTTTAATTAAATACTTGAGTCAGAGAGTCATGTTGTGATGCCATGTTGTAGGCACATTTGGGCATATTGTGTGTATGTTCTTGAAATGCTTGGGTGTGGGATCCACTATCTAGTTGTTCATCTTTAGTAGCCTCTTCATGGAAATGTCTCCAGTGTTCCACCGAGCCATGGTAGCTTCACCGCCTTCCTAACACTTAGGCTGGCCGGCATGTGTCCCTTCGCTCTCGGTCTCCCTTCGGGAAATGTCACGTTGAGTAACGGAGTCCCTTTGCCCGCCACCTTGGTTCACCGGAGTCCTCGCTAGCCCAGCCACAGTTCAAATTCCATTTGCCACCGACACGCTCGATGTGGGTCATGGATGCCTCGCCCCTGTAAGTCTGTGCCACTTTGGGTTTACGACGCCATGTCACCCGGCCCTTTTCATATGGATGCTAGCACACTATCATATACGCAGCCAAAAGGCTTAAACGGTCCCGGCCAAGGTAAGGCGACAATTGGGATACCGCATTGAGGCCGCAAAGTGATATGGGTGTTATGTGCTAGATCGATTGACAACCGAGTCGGGTCCCCAAAAAGGAGTGTTTGAAAGAAGTTTTTCAAAGAAAGACCTCGTTGGCTTTATATTGAGCATCAAGATCTATAGAGATAGATCAAGACGCTTTGATAAGTTTTTTCAATGAGTACATACCTTTGACAAGATTTTGAAGTAGTTCAAAAAAATCCAAAGAAAGAGTTCTTGCCCAGACATAAGGTGTGAAATTGAGTAAGACTCAAAACCCACCATGGCGTAAGATAAAAGAGAATGAAAGTCATTCCCTTGCCTTGGCCATAGGTTCTATAAAGTATGCCAGTGGCACCGATTATTGTATACCCCGGGAAGTTTCAAAGGAGTAAATAGTGATCTAGGAGTAGATCATCGGGATGGGTCAAAATTATCCTTAGTGGAATAAGGATATGTTTTCGATTATGGAAGTGAAAAGGTTGGTCGAAAGGGTTACGCCGATGCAAGTTTTGACACCGATCCGGAATGACTCTAAGTTTCGATCTAGATACATATTGAAAGTGGGAGCAATTAGCTAGAGTAGCCTGCAGCATTGTAGACATAGAATATTTGCAAAATACATACGGCTCAATATGATAGACCCGCTGACTAAGATTCTCTCACAAGCAAAACATGATCACAACTTAGTACTTTTGGGTGTTAATCACATAGCGATGTGAACTAGATTATGAATCTAGTAAACCCTTTATGCTGGTCACATGGCGATGTGAACTATGGGTGTTAATCACATGATGATGTGAACTATCGATGTTAATCACATGGTGATGTGATCTAGATTATTGACTCTAGTGCAAGGGAGATCAAGGAAATATGCCCTAGAGGCAATAATAAAGTTATTATTTATTTCCTTATTTCATGATAAATGTTTATTATTCATGCTAGAATTGTATTAACCGAAACATAATACATGTGTGAATATATAGACAAACAAAGATGTCACTAGTATGCCTCTACTAGACTAGCTTGTTAATCAAAGATGGTTATGTTTCCACCATGAACAAAGAGTTGTTATTTGATTAACAAGGTCACATCATTAGTAGAATGATCTGATTGACATGACCCATTCCATTAGCTTAGCACACGATCGCTTAGTATGTTGCTACCGCTTTTATCCATGACTTATACATGTTCCTATAACTATGAGATTATGCAACTCCTGCCATCGGAGGAACACTTTGGTGCTACCAAACGCCACAACGAATCGGGTGATTATAAAGGAGTACTACAGTGTCTCCAAAGGCGATGTTGGGTTACGATTTCGAGATTAGGTTTTGTCACTCCGATTGTCGGAGAGGTATCTCGGCCTCTCGGTAATACACATCACAAGCCTTGCAAGCAATACAACTAATGAGTTAGCTGTGAGATGATGTATTACAACGAGTAAAGAGACTTGCCGGAACGAGATTGAACTAGGTATTGATACCACGATCGAATCTCGCAAGTAACGCATCGATGACAAAGGGAACAACGTATGTTGTTATGCGGTCCGACCGACAAAGATCTTCGAGAATATGTAGGAACCAATATGGGCATCCAGGTCCCTTGTTGGTTATTGACCGAGACGGTCTCGTCATGTCTACATTGTTCTCGAACCGTAGGGTCCGCACGCTTAAGGTTTCATGACAGCTATTATGAGTTTATGTATTTTGATGTACCGAAGTTCGAGTCCCGGATGTGATCACGGACATGACGAGGAGTCTCAAATGGCTGAGACATAAAGATTGATATATTGGAAGCCTATGTTTGGAGTTCGAATGGTTCCAAGTAAAACAGGAATTTAAACCCGGAGG
>JAHHZJ010008056.1:0-14056 GCA_021437245.1 Aegilops speltoides | reverse complement strand
AAGGCACCAAAACGGGAGCCGCAAACCCAACTATTGACCCAAGACATGATTCGAGCCGATTCATATAATGCTATAAGTTCGGGTGCCGACTTGTGAAAGTGTTCGACTTATACACCATAGAGTGGGGAACATAAGCCCCTGTATGAGGCCATACCAAAATATATGGGTGCAAGATGTCACATAATGAGCATATATATATAAGAGGTAATGCAATTGCGATCAAAAAGTTGCTGCATTATTTATGAAAGAAAGTCCGCTAGTAGAGCGATCGATACAAATAGCGCGTAAGCAAGGGATTTGGACTAAGTAAACATGTCCCTCCGGGATGAGCTGCGAACTTGGTGTATATAATCGAATTTAATGTTCGTAATTGAGACCACCGAGTGTTCGTCATGGCCTTCTTTAGTCCCCGATCACAGATCGTTAGTTCGGGGTTTGTCACGGACATGTGCTTCCGTTAACAGAGTCCTGTACATAAAAAGAAGAAAATGAAATAATAAATGAAAAAGGGGGCACACTTGCGAGCCCCGTGTGGTCGAACCGCACTGGTCTCTATGATCATGCCCTCCCCTGCGCCCATGGTATTCCAAAGCGTAATGATGTACGTACGCGAGTGTTATTCTTGCTATCATGTGCGGCGAGGGTTGGGGCCGATCTACACATGCTCGATCGCGCTAGGTGGTCTTGGTTGAATTGCTCCAGCGCTGCTTTGTCTGTATCCGCCTTTTAACGGCCGGACTAGAATTGCCTTAGAAGGCTGCTTTGTACTTCGCCGCAGAGCCATCAGATGTTCCTCCGTCGAGGAGCGCCCATATTCCATTGACCGTGATGACTCCACGAGGACCTGCATCTTGAGCTTTAGGTATGCATAGTGCGGAACACGGTTCGTCCGAGCAGAGCGTGATAGCCGCTTCGAACGGGACTATGTCAAGATTAACTCTTCGCCCGAAATTATCCGGGATCCAAGATCACTTCCAGCGGATCGAGCTCTGGCAGCTGGCTTCCGCCTCCGGTATGACACCTTTAAAGGTTGTCTTTGTAGTTTTAATCCTTGATGGGTCTATGCCCATTTTGCGACCGTATCCCGATAAAGGGTTCAGTCGCCGCCGCCCATTAGGACTCTCGTGAGGTGGAACCCATCGACGATTGGGTCTAAAACCACGCGGCGAATCCGCCATGGCGATGTCGGTCGGATGGTCTCTTCGATCGAAAGTGATCGGACAAGAGGACAATGGGTTGAACTTTGGGGCGATCGCTCCATCGCATAGACGCCCCTTAGTGCGCGCTTCTCTCCTCTTGGGTATGTGGGTCGCGATATCATATTCACTGCTCGCACTTGTGGGGAAAACCTTCGCTCTCTCGTTGTTCGGGCGGTCGGGTCTCTTCCTCGCTGTCATGTTTAGCCCCTTGTCATTGTTTTCGCAATTAACTTGCCGGCCTGCTTGAACACCCAGCAATCTCTATTAGTGTGGTTAGCTGGCTTTTCAGAGGTGCCATGTATCCGCATAAGCGGTCCGAGTATTCGGTCCATTGGACGAACCCGAGTGGTTCTTTGAATGGCTTCTTCCACGACCGGTTTAGAGCCTCAATCCGGCGTTGATCGCCAGATCCTCCTTATCGTCGCTGTTAATGCGGCTCTTGTTTTGTTTCCACGTGACTCGCCGTTGTTGTCCTTAGTATCCGGACCGCCAGAATTTTTACGGAGATTGTTGCGCGGCTAGCCACTTGTCCTCTCCCGCGCAAAAGCGGTCATTAACGATGTGAGGGCTGCCATGGATTTTGGCTTTTCTTGCCCTTGTGCTGCTAGCCATTCGTCCGGATGTTATGTTTGAAGGCTGCAAGGGCCTCTGATCCCGACAATCGACGATTTGATTTTTCTTCGTCAAGAATCGTGGTCCGTAATTGTCCGCCGATTCATCCGGTCACGAATGATGTGGCTTAGGTCATCGCGCCGTGGTCGCAATATGTGCCTTGAAGTTATCAAGGAATGCGCCTCCGTGTCTTCCCAACACCCAATTGACTCTCATGGGCAAGCTGTTAAGCCAATGCCGAGCTGGTCCTTAAGCTTGAGTGGGAGGTACTTGATGGCGTGGAGATCGCGTCATGGGCCATACGGATGTGGAGAAGATAGTCTTCAATCCAAACCGCTGGGTCTTGTAGCCATCGTAAGATTCGATGTTTACGGTTTAAACCCTTCGGGATCTGATGATCCATTACTCGCTTGGTGAAGCATAGCGGTGTGCGGCGCTCAGATGAGCGATATCGCGACGCAGCTCGAGAGAGCGCCGTCTCGTGTTCGCCCGGCCGGGTTATTGTATCCGCGCGATCAGATTCGCGTGGGCCATAGGGCGCCCACGTGATCCGTAGATGGATCTGGATTGCCTTGCCTTGTCCTCCAATATGTCTCGCAAGTCCGCGCTCTCTTGGCTTCGACTTTTGGAGCGATGCCGGGTACGGTCTTGGCTGGGGCCTAGATGTTCTTCGCCACGACCACGGGTGGTCGGTCACCATATCGTACCGGTGATGGAGGTATGTATGCTTCCTCCTCTAATCGGGAAGCAGCTTGCCTTTGGGTAATCGTTGAGGGACGTCGAGTTTATACTTTTCGCCGCGAGGACCTCGGTCCATCGATGGCAGCAGGTCCCGATCAGCTTGAAGTCTGGCTGCTTTTAGGCTGTTTGTTGTGGCGATAAGCCCGCGCTTGAAGCGCTCTTGTTCGATGGGGATCTCGCACGCACGTAATTCGCATCGCTTGAGGCTTGCTTGCCTTCGAGGGAGGCATATAGTTATGATCCTCAACCTCTTCCGCCGCCTCATGAGGGCTTGCTTCAGATCCTCCCGCCGAGTCTTGCTAGAGGGATTGTCTTCAAGACTCTCGAGTATTATCTCCTCGTGCTGAATCTCCATTCTTGCCGTGGCGAGATTTAGAGCGCCACCGACGCGCTTGGGCTGTTCTTTAAAGAGTCTGCTCCAGCTTTCTTCGCCATCCCCGCTTTTGGGGTGTCCACCATGTTTATGCGATGACGAGGTGGTCTTCCAGGCCCTCGTAGGCGCTGATTCTGTTCGCCTCCGCGATCGCCGCCCATGGCGCCGATGTCTTCGAGTCGTAGTCTAGCGGTCTGTTAGATCATCGGCGGCTACAAAGTGGGTGGTGGTTGGGCTCAATTTTCGTCGTCTGCATTTCAACCATCCCGCCATAGTCCGCCAGACTCTCCGATAACGAGAGATGCTTTGGTGAATTCAAGATATCGCCAAAAGGCGTAGTATTGAAGATGTCCGCGCGTGAATTTATAACCGCGCCTCAATCCGGATCGATTGGTAGGGCGGGAGGTTCGAGTCCGCTGCCGAATCATGAGTTTCGCAGGGACAAGATTAGTGTTTCGCCCATCGCGCGGATGTTGGGGCCCTGATGGCGCGCTTCATCCACCGCCCTCGATATGGGCGATCGCTCGCTAATGGCCAAGCGACCTGCAGCGACCCCAAGGCAATCGCTCGCGGCGAGCTAGATCATGCCCGCGTCACAAGGCGCGCGCTTGGCGGGCTCGAGTCCGTCAAGATCAAGTCTCCGCGACATCGGCCGTGAAGTTTAAGTTCCAAATCTGACCGACGGCCAGGACGAAGCTGATTCGCTTCCAGATGGCCAAGTGAATTGGCCCGGCGCGCCGTCCGATATTTAAGATCCGTCCGGGAGAAAAGTTCGCCTCGACAACGTTGTTGGTTGAAGATGCCATCAAGCTTCTATCGGTGACGGCATACGAGGAACTCTCAATGAAAGCGCCAATGTCGGTGTCAAACCGCGGATCTCGGTAGGGGGTCCCGAACTCAGGCGTCTAGGCGGATGGTAATAGGAGACGAGGGACACGATGTTTTTACCTGTGTTCGGGCCTCTCGATGGAGGTAAAACCTCACGCCCCGCTTGATTAATATTGATGATATGGGTAGTACAAGAGTGGATCTACCACGAGATCAAGGAGGCTAAACCTCAGAAAGCTAGCCTATGGTATGATTGTTGTAATGTATGGTGTCCTACGGACTAAAGCCCTCCGGCTTATATAGACACCGGAGGAGGCTAGGGTTACACGTAGTCGGTTACAATGGTAGGAGATCTACATATCCAGATTGCCAAGCTTGCCTTCCACGCCAAGGAAAGTCCCATCCGACACAGACGGAGTCTTCAATCTTGTATCTTCGTAGTCTTGGAGTTCGCGGATAATGATAGTCCGCTGTCCGACACCCCTAGTCCAGACTCCTCACCCTTAAAGGGGGAACCCAAGCAAAGGTACCTATTGGTCATGGTGGACAATTCACCAAATGGATAGAGGCCAAACCAGTCAAAACGGCAGAGTCCGACCAGGATAGACTTTATATCCGGTAGTACACCGTTATGGTGTCCCCATAGCATCATCATCATAACAAAGATAAACTTCACGGCCGACGAGGTTAAGTCATGGTGCAAAAACATGGGCATTAAGCTCGACACGCCTTAGTCTATCATCCTCAAACCAACGGTCAAGGAACGAGCAAATGGTCTAATAATGAGCGGCATTAAACCCATACTAGTGGGGTCACCTACTTAAATCCGACACGACCGGGTAGAGGAGCTCGATCTGCGTTCGGGTCATGGATAACGCCCAATCAGCATTAACGGATTCACACCATTTTTATGGTATACAAGACAGAGGCGCTTCGTCATGACATTATTCATGACTCACCGAGTACGCATGTATGAAGAAAGAGAAGCCGAGTTGATCGGCAGACGCTTTGGACGCATTGAGGAAGAACGCGACGTCGCCAAGGCTCGCTCCAAGATTCTATCAACAAGAGCTCAAGATATCAAAGGCAGAAGCACGGGCCAAGACTTACAACGCTATGCGTAACTAGTTCTACGTCACGGACAAGAAAAAGGACAAGCTCAAGCCCAAATGGAGGGCCCTTCATCATCGATCAAGTCTCGACCCAAGTGAGCGCATCGCTCATCTTAAATGCATCGGACAACCGACTCGAGCTAAACCTATGGAACACAGCCCGCCTTCAAGATTCTATGCCTAGCGCCGCCTAAGAGTTCGCCCCTTCCCCATTCAAATTTTTACACTTCACTGTCTTTTTGTTTCTTTCTTCTCTTAACCTTTTTCCTTAAAAGCCCTTAGGGCCCATTTATGCATTGTTCAGACATACTTGATGTGCCATCCGCACTCATTATACCGGGGCTTCCGTAAGCTCAATTATAAGGGCTTTATGTCGAGCACATGTGTCAAGCTTCCACATGTACCTTTTACTCACCATTATATGCATCGATATGACTTAAGTTTTGGCCTAAGCTTGGCTGCTCGCCTCTGCTTACCCCCACGCTCCCGATTGTTCGCTAGGAGGTAAAGGAGCACCTTCGGATAGTTATCGCGGTCACGGATGTGTACCTGATCGGTGAAGCCGAAAGCTAGCGTTCTAAGGGAATATTCGGTCGTGACTTGAAAGATGATTTTTACCTACTTATTTATCTGCCCCGATGTTTTTTGCTTTTTCGCAGATCGGACATGCACTTGAGGGCATGCCTCCTGTGAAAGGAACCCTTAACGGAACTATTCTCCCGGAAGATGTTTCTTACTAACCATGTAATATAACATAACTAGTTGGGCACTTGTCCGATAGCACTAATGACCCCTACGCTCGGTCTCCATGCATACCCGGTTGTTTCTAACCGAGAAGGTATTCGACACACTCCGACTCTAGGGTCCCGAGGTTGAAGCTAAAAGGTCGGCAAAGACAAACGATCTACAATCCGCTAGAAGGCATTTCACATGTCATTTTAAAATACATTGTCAAATCCACTGACCAGTATTCCTCCTCAATCCTGCCTAACAGCTGTCTAACTTACAATTCCTGTTGGAAAATTTAGCAGCCAACTCTACTTGGTCTGTATACTAAACTCACAGGATCTCCTTCCCATCGGGCCCCACCGTCTCGACCTCGGCCATGTAGTTGGGATCCGCCTTGTACCGCTGCCTTCACCATGGCCCAAGCCTCCCGGCACCTTGGCGGAGGTCAAATCTTCCATAAACGGAAGGCCGCAAGACTCAAGCTCCCCAAGCTCCCAAGGCCCGTAGGAGAGGGCTGGCCATAAAGCTCCGGACGACGCCGCCATCGCCGAACTCGCTGAGAGCTTGCAACAGCTGAAGTTGATCACCCGCTGATACGGGCATCTCTCCGCAGGCGAGCCGTGAGTATACCTACAAGACATATTTTGTCAATTGACTTCTCGCCGAACTCTTCTTTTCAAAGGAGTTCGCTCAAGCACTATTATAGATGCCGCGACGGGCCGATTCTCCTTAACGAGCCGACAGCTCGACCAACGCTTTCACTCTTTCTCCAAGCGGCGGCATCTTGGAGCTTGTTCCTTTCCCCGCAGACTCTATTCAAGACCCTCTGCGCCTTCACGGCGCAGAAGAGCCTCGTCATCTCGGATCTTGTCCGCAAGACTGCAATGTCATTATTAGACTTGCGCAGCACGCCGCACAACACTTATATTTAAAAGCAAATGCTACTGTGAGGGGCCTTTGTGTTTCTCCCAGCAGCAAGTGCGCCTCAAGTTGGGCCTTGCACTCTTGCAGCTCCCGAGACAATGGGTATTCTTCTCAGAAGATGTCAGATTTCAAATGATCCTTAAATCAGTTAGCATAACTACTTTAAGTCTCGGGCCACCGCATATATAACTATTAAATTCTCTACCAGATGTCTTTTACATACTCGTGGCTCGTAAACCATCTTGAGCAGACGGAGGTGCGGTCCTCCGCTAAAGGCATTCAACGCCTCGGGAAAAGCACGCCACGAAAATCGTTCCGCGCGTCGGTTCATGGCGCCTCCACTCAGACTTGGTGGCGGATACCGTCGCATCCTCCATTGAGGAGATCCGCCCGCCTTTGCGCTTGCCTTCCCTCTAGACCGGATGTCGAGCTCGCCGGTAGAGGTTGATCGTGAACCTCACGCCGCAGTCCGCGCTTTTCTCTTACAAAGATCATGAGCACTCAAACGCTTAGAACGTTGTTCAAATGATTAATTACGAGCATACTTTGCGGCGACGCTTCAGCTGGCCAGCCCTTTTTCCGCCTTACCGCATGGATCGTCTTTTGTTGGTCACGCAGGCTCGCTTCGCCTTGAAGGCGCTTCTACAAAACACCATCGACGCCAAGGTCGTAAATGGGCAAGGAAGAGATAATGGTGTCCGGACTTCCGCCACAATCACCTGGGAAGCCGGATATAGTCCGGGTAGTCACCGTAATGGCGACTAGAGCATTATCCATGCTAAGCTGGTGGAACACCCCGCCGATTAGCTCCACCGAATGTCCTGGATCTCTTCGGAGGCCGGATCCTCGGATATCTCTCGATCCTCGGTTGCGGAGCCGACTTATCATGTCCTCCACAACCGATGCGCCTCCTCGCCAAGACATAATATAAGAAGCTTAAACTTCAAAAACATGGGTCGGGCCCTTAAAGTGTTCGCTACTCTAACGACGGGTTATTCATGGAGAACCCATTCAACGGGTTCAATCAAGGAAGTCCTCCTTCCCCCTTGTACAGCCGGACAGATCTCGACCAGATCCCGGCCGAATCCGTCCTTTGCGCCATGACGGGTGGCATCGCTTTCCCGCTTGAAATCCCACATGGGTGTTCAGATGCAAAGGCTGCACCCTCGCTAATGCATGTTGCCATGACTCCAATCATGGTCAACCCTAATGGGCCAAGAATCTTATTCGCCCATCGATAATGGATGCTCTTGTCTTCCCGCTTGGGGGTTTCAGGCGCCAACAAGGCGCTTTTCGAGGAGCAAGATCAACTCCGGAGGCCACTTGATCGTCCGACAATGAGGCCTTTATAGAAACCATTCAAGGCCTTTCGATGCCTTCTTAGGGGTTTTGGATGGATATCCGTCCCAATGCGCATATTTCGCGCACCACTTGATATATAGACCCTCATGAGAACGGGTATGAGGCGTAACAACCCTTCCACAAAGGCAAAATGGGGCTCGATACTCGTAAATAGCTCACAAAGAGCTACGTAACCCGCGATATGCGTGATAGAGGCGGTGGTAGATGGAGCCGAGTCCGAGAACTCCGGAGCCCGTGAGGAACGGATGTACAGAAATCCGAGTCCCCTTATCGATAGGGGATTTAAGCATACCCGCCCCTTTGTTGGGACCTGTAGCCTCCGCTTGCTTCCCACCTTGGTAGGTGGCCAACCCGCCGACCGTAACCATGAAGGCCGAGGGAGATATCCTCGCTGAGCTTCACTAGCTCACAAGTGAATGAGCATCTCTCCACCTCCCGGCAGAGGGCAGAGCGAGAAGAGGAGCCTACGACGGTCCATGATGGAATGGATTCGTCAAAGGCGCCCGACGAGTATTCGCAAGGAAGATGGTGTGATTTGGATCTGGATTTTTGCCTCTTTATAGGCAGATTATTGCACGACTAGGGGTAAAACATAAAGATAACTGCTCAGATGTGGGACGCGGAAGAAGACTATTATCGAGACGCCAAGAAGCGCAGCATTTATAAGGAAGCCTGACATCGCTCGGCAGTACATGGAACTTAAAAGGAGAACCCGCCTTTGCAACGCCAAGACTATATACGCCGGACTCATCGTCATTGAAGCCTGGTTCGGGGCTACTAAGGAGTCCGACTAGGGGTGTCCTGACAGCCGGACTATCATCGCCACGGACTCCAAGACTACGAAGATACAAGATTGAAGACTGCCCGGTCCGATGGGACTTTCCATGGGAAGGCAAGCTTGGCGATACGGATATGTAGATCTCCTACCATTGTAACCGACTGTAACTCTAGCCCTCCTCTGTCTATATAAACCGGGGGCTTTAGTCCGGAGGACATAACCTCCATTACAACAATCATACCATAGGCTAGCTTCTAGGGTTTAGCCTCCTTGATCTCGTGGTAGATCCACTCTTGTACTACCCATATCATCAATATTAATCAAGGGACGAGGGTTTTACCTCCATCAAGAGGGCCCAACTGGGTAAAACATCGTGTCCTCGCTCTCTACCATCCGCCTAGACGCACGTCGGGACCCCTACTCCGAGATCCCGTTGTGACACCGACAACCACCAAGCCTTTACTTGAATTGTTTTTATTATACCACCTCGTAGCGCAAGAAGCGTTTCTTGGCACGCCTTTGTCGGCAGATCGTGGTTCCCTTATCCCGGATTCTCATCAATATGGACGTAGACCCAACCTGCTTCGCCACGCCTCTATCGGAGGCAGTCCCAACGGTCACGGACGGCTCTTGGTATCCTCCTCTTATAATGGGACCAAGGCTCGCTTTCTTTCAATCTTCCATCAAATCTTCTCCTTGCCTCGAAGTTCCAACATCCAGAGCCCAGATTCGAGCCGACCTTCAAGACGTCCGCCCCGACCTGCGGTTCGTGGATGCCCTCCTCCATCAAGGAAGAGGACGTAAAAGTCAAGAGGCGACCGACTTACAGATTTCGGACGTTGCCCGCCAGGGCAAGTCATTCCCACCCGAGCCCGGCGAGTATGTCGTGTTTGTATCCCACCTCCGGCGTTAGGCTTCCCGATGGATCCTTTTGTGAGAGGGCTCATGTTTTACTATGGGTTGGAATTCCACGACTTGGCCCGAGTCCATCCTCCATATTTCTTCATTCATTGTCGCTCGCAAAGCCTTCCTCCGCCTACCCCTCACTTTGCTTGGGCTTAAGACCTTCGACGGAGCCAAGATGATCGAGGCGCAAACAGGTGGCTAGAAGGTAAGGCCGACGCCCATGGCCCGAGGCTCTTTTCGAGGAGCTCTGCCGGGCAGCAGGAGTAGTTATATAATCGCTTCCGTGGCGCAGAAGCCGCCCCATCTTCCGCTCGGCCTCCACAACGGTTGATGTCATGGGTCACCAAGGCTCAACGGGGCCGCCAAAGGACGGCCCTCACCGCAGGGCCGGATTCAAGACCTCCAGCGAGGGAGATCGATCCGTCGGGTGATGCAGTATGCTGATTAGGGCCGCCGCCTTCAGAAACTCCGCCCTCTCCGTGTGGAGTTTAACCGAGGGACCATGAATTCTCCAACACTTCATGGGTACAACCCCGTGGAGATGTACAAACGCTTTCGGATCACGAGGCGGGTCCGAATGACCGAGGACGCCGCCTAAGCCGCAATCGCCTGAACAAAGTAAGTAGCCCCATGTCCTGACATACCGCTTGTTTGCCTTTCTATGATTTGCTTTTGACCAATTGCCTCTAAACAGGAGGGATAGCGAAGCAAAACTGATACGGTGTCGCCCTCCCGAGACCGCGGATCTCGTGGCCGTCCGATGTTGAGGTTGCGCCTTCAGAGGAAGGCTAAGGGGAACAGAGGAACTACCGCCTCAACCAAGGAGGCTTTGAGGAAGGGGGATCAAGAATCCTCCTTCCAGGGGAGAAGAGGACTGCCACGAAACCCGAGGCCAAAGCCTTGAAGGGGGAAGAGATCTTCACGAGGGTCCTCAAGGTCCGGAGAGGCTCCGCCCACAATCTCCCTAAAGAATCAGCCTCCAAGAGCCAAGTAGAAAAAAAGGAGTTTTGTAATAAGGGACATCCCTATTTGTGCTTCCGAGGATAACTTGTTTTTACCTTGTAGTTCGGATCTCCGCCCTTCCGAGATGAGCTCGTTTTTGGGGAACTCCGTCCGAGATGATGGAGAGCGAGACGCCCATCCGCCGCAACCATCGGATAGGGGACAGTCAAGGTCATCACAGAGGGTATCCTCGAAGTCCGCAGGCCAATAGTTCGGCACCAATTAAAACCGGGAGCTGGAAAGATCTACTTGAGAGGGCCCATTCAAGGTCACCGAAATCATGAGTACGGGATTGAAAGAATTTCCCGCCAAGGCGGATTATGGATGCCGCGAAGTTTGTCATGGATTTGAGGTACGTGAAATGACATACCCTTTTGGGAGTTTGGCCAGGATTTGGGTAACGAAAATGACATACCCTTTTGGGAAGCTTTAACATAAAGTGTGCCCCAGATAGATAGTAGCCTCGAGACTTCGGAGGTGTCGAAACGACGAATGCCGAGGATCAAAATCCTGTTATTGATTTTCGCCTTTCCTATGGTGGTGGATAGTTCTGGCTAGCCGGACCGATGGAGTTGTTAACTAAAGCGTGGTCGAAGCCACGGATGCGGACATCATGTTGGTCAATAGCATTGACGAGTCGCAGGCAGGTTTTTTCTCCGTGGTCACCTAGTAAGGGAGCCAAAGCCCACCTCACAACATGTGTGCTAAATGCAAATGGTGCCGCCATCGGGAGAGTTTCGGGCGAACTTGCCGCCAAGGAGCAAGCCGAGGAGGATGCGGTTTTCGAGGGCGATCAAGAGCTAGAAGTCAAGGGCTGCACATCCCGGGTTAGGGAGGAGATGGCCGAAATGGCCGTGAAGTTAAAAAGGTAATCGCAATGAGGTTCTTGAAAAGGAAGGCTTGGAGCGAGGAGACCTGGGAAGGCCACCACCGGCCAAGGATGCCCGCTCGCAATGCGGGCTATAAAGGAGGAGCCGCCAGTTTGAGACATTCTGCCGAAGGCCCTTTCGCTCCCAAGGTTTACGATCAAAAGTATGCTCAGGGCCAATCAGGGGTCTGGAGGATCCTTATATGGACTTAGCGGGCGAAAAGGGGATGCCCGCAGACTTCCGTCGGGATCACAAGACTAAGAGCTGTTTTGGTCTCAATTCCATAGTCCGGAGCGCTCATTCACAACCATCGGGTTGGCCGAAAGTGGGCTGAGCTAAATAGATTGTCCGGACTTCCATGGGACGGATATCGGACTCATGTCCGGTGGATAGGCCCGCCAAAGAGCTACTTTGGCTTATTGCAGCAACCTTGGGGCGGTGTCGCATATCAAGGCGGGAAGTGGGCCTCAAAGAGGGTGCCCGGATGGCCCCGCCTGGTGAAGACATACCGACGGAGATGGATGCCACCCGGGCACCGTGGTTCGGACGGAGCCGCAACCCGCCGAGCACTATTTTTAAAGTTCTTGGTGCTCGTGGAAATAGAGTCGCGTTTCAAAAATGTCATGTTCAAATGAACGTTATGGTTTGTAAAACGATGTTCATAATGTAAGCGCTTTTTTCTTGTGTGTTCAAGTATTGAAATATCTCCCGGCGGCCGCTTATGAATACGGTGTATAACCCGAAAGATGGCAATATCGCTTTCAAATTTCCACGCACAAGGTGCGGGGTGTTCGCAAAAATAGCGATTTTCACACTTAATCCGGCCGCCTGGTCCCGTGAAGGAGGTGGTAGCGTAGCAAACGAGGCAATCGGACTATAATGCTTTATCACTTTCACTTAGCCATAGGAGTTGGAGGGTGGGCCACGAAAGCCCTAGGGGCACCGGCCTCCAAATTCGGGCGCCAGAGGTGCCGACCGGGAAACGGTCCTTCGTCAAAGTGGAGGAATTTAAACATTCCGGTAGTCAATCGAGTGGTTGACCGCCCAATTGTATCATGACGCATACGGCTTTCATCGAGGTTTCGCCCAACCGGCACAATCGCAGAAGGTTTCCGCGGCGTTAGCCGGGATACGGAACGAAGGCAGAAAACAGGAGCCGGGCAAACCCAACATTTGACCAAAGACATGATTCGAGTGATGCATATAAGGCCTAACTCGAGACGCCGAGCACTCCCTAAGGTATTCGGTCTTTATGATGGCGGCGTAAAATGCCCTAAGCCCCTAGTGTCCAGGTAACGCAAGGTCCTCCGACGCGCCGATGCCAAAACGCTGCCTCTCTCGTTATAATGAGAAACCAGGATATATAGCAACAAGAGACAAAAAAGGTTTACGCAGGTCTTAATCAAAAGAATCTTGCAACGGGTCCCTCCTACACGCCGCCGTTTCCGCAGGTGATCCTAGACGGGTTGTAACGCCCCGGATACAACTTTCCATATTTGTAACTCCAACTCTTGCCTTTTTCGGAGATGCGATATGATATTTTCTCCGTGGTTGGGTTTTTGCCTTTTGTTTTGCTTTGTGTTCATTGTCATGCGTCTCATCTCATGGCATCATGTGCATTGCATCCGCATGTTTTCATAAAACTTGCATTCGCCGAAGTTGCCGCTTCTTCCTTGTCCCTCGCTGACCCTCTCGATCAACCGGACCGCCTTCTTCTCTTTCGAGCTCATCAAAACCCCTTGTCTCCATGGTGTTTTGCCAAACCCTCTTTCTTGCATCCAAAACTTCCTAACCCGACCCGGCTTTCATTACCGATGGATCCAATCATCCCCAAACATCTACAAAACATCTCCGTTTATTTAGACTCCCTAACCTATTTATTTTCGACCGTTCGATTTTGATCGGAGGGTCCATTTTGCCCTAAGCTAACCAACCCATCTATATAACCAACCTAACCCTAGACCTAGGCTGTCCCATCCATCCATTACATCCCGCAGCCGGCCACCACATTCCCCTGCTCTCGGGAGCTTGTCCCATCGCCACTAGTCCCTTCTTCCTTGGGATCCTCCCATCCCTCCTCACCAACCCAAAGAACTACCTCCACCCTCTTCCTCGATTCCCCGCCGCCCAATCGCCACTCCTCCTCCTACACCGTCTGCCCACTCCAACCGGGCGCCAACCAGCAGCCACGGCCATGGCTGGTTCCGACGGCAAGATTTCGCCGTAGCTCCACGCCACCGCGACCAGGCCGAACTCCGCCCCTTCTTCCTCCTTCCCGCTTCTCTCTCTCGCCTCACATCGCTCCTCCGCTTGGTTTGTTAACAGAGGAACCCCGCACGACCTTCCTCATACCGCTGGGCCGATCAACAACGACGCCTCATCGCTGCTACCCACGCCATTGAGTTCAAGTCCCCTCCGATTTGGACGAAATCGAAGCTTCGATTGATCCCTCCTCGCCTCATTTGTTTCGCCAGAGCTCGCTTAAGTCCGCCATCATCATTCCGCTCACGGAGACGAGAACGAGCATGAGCCTTGCCTCTTGCCGATCCGAGCCTGCCTCCATCTTGCTGCCGCCCTCCGCCTCGGCCACCGGCGACGGTCCCGAGCCACCATCACGTGCC
>JAHHZJ010008054.1:0-17730 GCA_021437245.1 Aegilops speltoides | reverse complement strand
TGCAGGGCTGTGAAGGCGATGGGTCCGACCATCTTGGAGTGGCGCGTCCTGCACGCCAGAGGGATGCGAGGTGCGGAGGAGGCGAGGAGAGGAGAGGCGATGGTGGCGTGGTGAAAGAACATCGGTGCCCCCATGTTTGGTTTTGGTAATTGATGACAATCTCTATGGACTAATGGTTGTCTTGAGTTATATTTGAAGGATTTGTCCATAGGCTTTTCTTGAAGTCCATGTGTTGGTTTCAAGGAGTTTATGAGTTGACCAAGGTGCTATTAAGGAATTATCCAAAGATTGGTCATGCGAGTGTTGAGCTTATTGCAAGCATGTCTTGAAGAAGAAGGTTGTGTGATCATTCATGTTTACCTTCAATACATCATCCAAATGAAGAGAGTTGCAAAGATTCAAGGTTGATCAAGACTAAGTCAATAGTGAATCAAGTTGATTAACTCACAAAGCGTAGAAGATGTACGAGAGGGATCAAGTGATCCCATGGTATGGTAAGCATTGTCCATTGCACTTTGTGTACTAACCCATGGTCTATGTGAGAGTTCTATGTGGGGTTAGTGCGTATCCATGGGCTTGCATCAAGAGGAAGATATCATACAACCCATGGAAAGGATGACATCAAGTGGTGATCGTCATCAAGATTGCCGTGTGCAAGTTCAAGTGGAGCATCACGAAGAGATCAAGTGCTTGAATCTTGCCATCCATTATGGTGTCAATGGACTTGTGAAGATGAGCAAGAGTGACTCACCCATAGTGGACTATGGGGAGCAATCATCTAGTCTTCATCGAGCCAAGCAATCAAGAAAGGTGGTCCAACTTGAGGGTGAAGATCGTCATCATCTAGCTCAAGTGGACCATGTGCAAGGCAAAGGTTTGCCCTTGATAGGTTTTCTATTTTACCGGTCTCATGGTAGTTGTGGGAGACCGGGTTATAGGATCGATTGCCGTACTATCAAGGGGGCTCTCGATGAGTTGCTTGATCGTATCGTTAGTAGAGAGCTCAAACCATTGCATCCTTGCATCATGTTTCTTGGTTCTTGTTTGATTCTCTTTGTGAGTCTTAGAGCTTATGGTCATCTTGATGACAAGCTTGAGTTCATCAGCGGAGTTTGCATCGACTTCTATGATGTTTTCGGTGTTGGAGGTTTTACGGTCTTCTGCGAGAAGGGTTCTCACCATTTTATTTTGGGCCTTTTCTCTTTTGCTTCTTATTGATATTTCTTTCAATTGTGTTAGCCCTTGTCGCTAGCTTTCCAACAAACTTGGTTTCATCGAATTGAGTCCGTTTGCAAAAGTTGTGGCAGTTTTGGTGTTCTGAAAAGGCTGCAGCGGTACTACCGCGAATTGGAGCGGATGTAATTTTTACTACCGCTCCAGAGCGGTACTACTGCAACTCCTAGCGGATAGTACCGCTCCGGACCAAAAACTCGTCCCAAGTCATGCGGAGGTAGGTACGGAAGTATTTTTTTGTACCGCAAGCAGTAGTACCGCGATCCCTAGCGGTAGTACCGTGAGGATGAGCGTAGTACCGCTCTGGCGGATTGTGAGCATAACGTTGGTTTTTCCCCACCTATAAAGGGCTTCTTCCCATTGAACCTTATCCTTGAGCTCGTTCTTCCTCCATTGTTGACCTTCTTCGACTGCTAACTCTCAATCCCTCCATGGATTCTTGCTAGTTTTGAGGAAAGAGAGAGGAGATCAGATCCACATTTCCACCAATCACTTTCTCCTCTATGTGAGGGAACCCCTTGATCTTGATCTTGGAGTTCTTGGTGTTCTCCTTCTTGTTCTTCCTCTCATTTTCCTCCCTAGCATTAGTTGCTTCGGCGATTTGAGAGAGAAGGACTTGGGCACCCATGTGCCCTTGCCATTGCATTTGGTGCATCAGTTTGAGTTCTTCACGTAATACGTGAAAGTTACAAGTTGAGAAGCTTATTACTCTTGGGTGCTTGGTACCCTTGAGCTTGTTCCTCTTGGTGCTTGGGTGCCCTAGACGGTTGGCAGGTGTTCGAGCTCAATCATTGTGCAGAAAGCCTCCGTGTTGCCGTCTCCAATTAGGTTAGGACATCGCCCGAGCAATTTGATTGGTTCCGTGACCGCTTCCCAAGGGTTGCCAAAGTGTACGGTTCGTGACCATTTCAAGGGTTGCTATTTGTACGGGTTCGTGACCGCCCTCAAGGGTCCTTTGTGGAATCAATACATCTTGCATTGTGCGAGGGCGTGAGGAGATTACTAGGCCCTAGTGGCTTCTTGGGGAGCATTGTGCCTCCACACCGCCCAAACGGAGATTAGCATCCGCATGGTGTGAACTTCGGGATACATCAGTTCTCCTGCTGTCTTCGGTTATCTCTTACCCGAGCTCTTTACTTATGCACCTTTACTTTGTGATAGCCATATTGTTTCTTGTCATATATCTTGCTATCACCTAAGCAGTCTTTTCTTGCTTAGCATAAGTTGTTGGTGCACATAGGTGAGCCTAGTTGTTGTAGGTTTTGTGCTTGACAAATTAACCGCTAGGTTTATTCTGCATTTGTTCAAGCCTCAACCGTAATTATTTTAAAGCTACTTATTCACCCTCCCCCAGGCGACATCCACGATCTTTCAGCAGGCTTGCTGTCAAGCATGCCAGTGGCTAGTCGGCATGACGCAGTAGTGGCTGATGGAGTCATGTACCTAGGTAGGGTCATAGGCCTGATCTAAATACCCTACCCAAGGACACCCTTAGAAGAGATCACCTTCCAATGACTCCACGAGGAACCCACTGGATCGACTTGAAGGACTCAATTACATGAAGACTCACTGACCGCCAAGGTCAGAAGCACTCACACTGCAACGGTCTGTAATTAAGCAGACTTTTATGGTAGTTAAGATATTTTATATGTATGCTACTAAAGAACGCCCCCAGACTTAATAATGTACTTAAAACTCCTCATTACGGGCTGGCAGGGTCCTCAAGACTCTATATAAGCCACCCTCCACAGTGTATGGGTTCGCACCTCGTAATCCATACTCATATAATTCACCTGACCCCGGCCCGAGACGTAGGGCTTTTACTTCCTCCGATAAGGCCCTGAACTCAGTGATCTCTTGTGTTTACAACCTCTCCATAGCTAGGACCTGTTTTCTCCATACCTATTTCCAATTTCCACCGCCGACTTAGAACCACGATAGTTGGCGCCACCGTGGGCAGGTGTTTTAGCCATTTTTTGAGAAGTTGCGATTCTTCCAGTACTTTCATCATGGTTGCTACTGGAGTTTTGGTCGAGGGTCATGAGATCCGCCTTGGCGCCTTCACCTTCATCGCCGATTTACCAGATGGCCTGTGGAGGCTCCACTGACGCTGATGCGCCTCAACATGCGGTGCGACGATTTTCGCCAGCATGTGTCCGCGGGCGTTTCTGCCATGGTAACCGCCGACTTCAGTATCGTCGACTTCTATCGCTACTCCTCCTGTTCCCCACCAGCGCAAGCGCTATCGTAATCGAGGCTTCAGCGGAGGGTGAAGCACGCAGCGGCTGGCCAGACGCCACACCATTGGGTTTGGGTGTGCAATCGAGCCCGATTTAATCCTCTACGGCCTGCTCGATCTGGCTGACGGCTCAGAGAGACTGCATCCGAGTGCGAAAGAGCAAAGATCCGCGGCGGAAATTTTGATGGTCAACGGGCCTCGTAGTCCTCCCCGCTTCTACGAGGGCGGGCAGGCGGTGGAGGCGCACTCCAAAGACGGGACCACGAAGAGTACCAGCCCGAGCCACTCACTCTCTCGCAGAGGGAAGAGCTTTGTCAGCAGGAACATGGATGCCCTGATACTCCCATCAAGGAGAAACCCTTGAGGCTCGCGCTTTGAGGAGGCATTGCCATTAATCCGCTGAACGACCTGCTCCCGAGAATCTTCGAAGCATCGACGATGCGCTGCAGCGCAGCACCGACGCCAATCGACGCAGCCTTTCCCGCCACTCAGGATATCGAACCCAATTCAGAATTTAGCAGCTGCAACTCAGATAGCAGAGTCCATCCAGCCCTCTCAGCCGGAAGTCGGCAGAGGCTTGATGCAGATCGTGGATTTGCTCCGCAGCAGGAGACCAGAATTCAGTTTGTCGCAGTCGTGGTAACAGAATTCATAGTCGATCCGCCGCCGCCATAATATACAGCCGCCCATAGTCCCAGACGCTTCAAGGGCGCCGGGCGACGCGAGAATCGGCGAGATATCAGTACAGCGATCGGCACGATCGCGGATGATAGGCCGAGTGCCCACTCCCTCCGAGGGGTGGGTCTTACGCCTCGGCAGCAAGATGACAAGCGCCAACTCAGTGCGGGCGGAGGGCTCCAGCCGACCTCGAGAACCAGGCTTCACACGCCATCCATTATCGCAAGGCTTGGTCGATCAACAGAGCCCATCAAGCGGCTGACAGAGATGCACCCACAAGCAGTCGAGTGCATGTTTCGGTCCGTATGTTTCAGCAGGGCTATCGAGCCGCCGGTGGATTCCCCACTTTCGGGTTGGCAACAAGAGTTAAGTTCACCGGTGAGTCTAAGCCTGAAACTTGGCTCGAGGACTACCGAGGGCGGTTCAGATTGGTGGTGGGAATGACGAGGTAGCCAAGAAGCATTTGCCCTCATGTTGGAAGGTTCTGCTTGAGCGTGGTTGAATCTGCCATCTCCCAGCAAAGATTTACACTTGGGAAGATTCTGTCCCGAGTGTTCGCTTAACATTTGAAGGAACTTGCAAGCTTACCAGCTGGATTGACACAGCTGCAAGTCTGTGTACGAAGACGTAATGAGACTCTCAGAGAGTATATTCAGAGATGGATCACTTTGCACCATACCGTGAGAACGGTTCCACCATCAGCAGTTTATGCCTTCAAGGATGGCGCCAAGAACAGAGAATTGAGTCTGAAATTTGGTCGAACCGAGATATGACCCTGAGCCTGATGATGGAGATTGTTACCAAGTATGCCAACGGCGAAGAGGAAGACCGATCTGGCTGCAAGTACATGTCGAGGCACCGGAGAAGGGAAACACCAATGAAACAGTATGGAAGGTTGAACCGCAGCTCTCGGAGAGGCTCCTCGTCGGACTCAGTGGAAAGTTTAAAAGGAAACCAAAAGGATCCCGGAACCCTAAGAAGGTGAAGGATAAAGAAGGAACGACGTGATGGATATGCCATGTCACATCCACACGAAGAAAGATGAAGAGGGCAACATCATTTACCCGAAGCATACCACTCACCAATGTCGACCCCCGATCCAGCAGCTTCAAGAAAAACAGTCCAAGGACAAGGAGAAGGAGTTTGACAAGGCCAAGACAAGGAGGATAAAGTGAGGGAGGATATCCGCATGTCAACTCTACTATGATGATCTTCGAGATGTGGAAAGCAAGAGTCCATCAAGGTCATTAATCGTGAGGTAAATATGGTTTCCCCAAATAAACCAAGTTATATCGAGATGGTCCCAAACACCCATCACATTCACCAGTTTGATCAACCCGACTCATATTGCCACCCCGGAGGCAAGCTTTTGTGGTCAATCACCCAGTTGTCGGAAGGCACTTAATCGACGTAAAGTATCGATGGACGGTGGTAGCGGACTGAACCTGTTATATGCGTATATTAACCAAAGGAATGGGCATTCCGATGTCCCCGATCGAGCACCAAAGAATATGAGCTTTCATGGAGTTATACTAGGAAAGAAAGCCGAAGTACTCGCCAAATAGCTCGACGGTGTTTGGTGATTCAAAACATTTTCGCAAGGAAAAGTTGACATTTGAGGTTGTGGATTTTCGTGAGCTGTATTCACGCCATTTTGGGGAGACCAGCTTACGCACGGTTCATGGCTCCACCATGTTACGGTACCTCAAACCGAAGATGCCCGGTCTCAAAGGAGTGATCACTGCCACCGTGATCGTAAAAGGCAGAAGAGCTGTCTTAAGGGCTCAAAGATTGCCGATTCCTGTGCACAGCGGTCGAAGTTTGAAGAATACAAGCAAAACGCGATCCGAAAGTGATTTGTCATGATCCAAGAAACCTCACAGTAATCTGCATTTCAATGTCTGTGAGACGAGCTCTGCTCACACCAATTCATCGACCCCAATGCAGCCCCACCCACATCTCCACAACACTCAATTCCAAATAGAAGAAGCGCCATCCGGTTCCTCCGTGAGAATCGACATTTTTGCATGGAAGCCACCGACATGCTGTGTGTTCTTGTGGGATCGGTCGAGCATCGCTTTAGAGTCGCATCATCAGCAAGGGAACGAGTAATTTCAAAAAATTCCTACGCACACGCAAGATCATGGTGATGTATAGCAACGAGAGGGAGAGTGTTGTCTACGCACTCAGAGACCCGGCGAAGCGATCACAACGAGAGGAAGTAGTCGACGCTCTCCTCGCGATCCGACCGATCCCGCGCCCACATTCGCGCCCGAGTTCTTGACACACGACAGCTCGATGACGCCCTCAGATCCGATCCAGCCGAGTGTCGAGGAGAGTTCCACAAGACGACGGCGCAGGACGATCTTGATGTTTCATCAAGCAGGGCTTCGCTTAAGCTTCATGACGGTATAACCGAGGTGGAATATGGTGGAGGGGGCACCGACACGGCTAAGGAACGATCCAAAGATCAAACTTGTGTGTTCTAGGGTGCCCCTGCCCCGTGATATAAAGGAGGGAGGGGGAGGCCGGCCGCCTAGCTAGGCTGCCGAGGAGTCCTACTCCTACCGGAGTAGGACTCCCCTTTCCTAGTTGGATTAGGTTTGGGGAGGGGAAGAGGAGAGGCGCCGCCTCCTTGTCCTATTCGGACTGGGGGAGAGGGCGCGGCCACCTCCTGGCCGCCCTCCTCTTCTCCTCGAGGCCCACCGAGGCCCATTTACCTCCCGGGGTTCCGTAACCTCCCGGTTTTCCCAGAATTCGCTTTTGCCCGAACCATTCAACTCCAAACATAGGCTTCCAATATATTAATCTTTATGTCTCGACCATTTCGAGACTCTCGCCATGTCCGTGATCACATCCGGACTCAACTTCTTCGTACATCAAAATACATAAACTCATAATAACCGCCATCGAAACCTTGCTGCATGGACCCTACGGTTCGAGAACAATGTAGACATGACCTAGAACTATTCACGGTCAATAACCAATAGCGGACCTGATGCCCATGTTGGTTCCTACATATTCTACGAAGATCTTTATCGGTCGATCCGCATAACAACATACGTTGTTCCCTTTGTCATCGGTATGTTACTTGCCCGAGATTCGATCGTCGGTATCCAATACCTAGTTCAATCTCGCTACGCAAGTCTCTTTACTCGCTCCGTAATACACCATCTCACAACTAACTCATTAGTTGTAGTGCTTGCAAGGCTTAAGTGATGTGCATTACCGAGAGGGCCCAGAGATACCTCTCCGACAATCGGAGTGACAAAACCTAATCTCAAATACGCCAACCCAACATCTACCTTTGGAGACACCTGTAGTACTCCTTTATAATCACCCAGCACGCTGTGACGCTTGGTAGCACCCAAAGTGTTCCTCCGGTAAACGGGAGTTGCATAATCTCATAGTTACAGGAACATGTATATGTCATGGATAAAAGCAGTAGCAACATACTAAACGATCGTGTGCTAAGCTAATGGAATGGGTCATGTCAATCAGATCATTCTACTAATGATGTGACCTTGTTAATCAAATAACAACTCCTTGTTTATGGTTAGGAAACATAACCATCTTTGATTAACAAGCTAGTCTAGTAGAGGCATACTAGTGACATGTTGTTTTTGTCTATGCATTCACACATGTATCATGTTTCCGGTTAATACAATTCTAGCATGAATGATAAACATTTATCATGAAATAAGGAAATAAATAATAACTTTATTATTGCCTCTAGGGCATATTTCCTTCAGTCTCCCACTTGCACTAGAGTCAATAATCTAGATTACATAGTAATGATTCTAACACCCATGGAGTCTTGGTGCTGATCATGTTTTGCTCGTGGAAGAGGCTTAGTCAACGGGTCTGCAACATTCAGATCCGTATGTATCTTGCAAATCTCTATGTCTCTCACCTGGACTAAGTCCCGGATGGAATTGAAGCGTCTCTTGATGTGCTTGGTCCTCTTGTGAAATCTGGATTCCTTCGCTAAGGCAATTGCTCCAAGATTGTCACGAAGATTTTCATTGACCCGATGCACTAGGTATGACACCTAGATCGGATATGAACTCCTTCATCCGCATCCTTCATTAGCTGCTTCCGGCTGCTATGTATTCCGCTTCACATGTAGATCCCGCCACGACGCTTTGTTTAGAACTGCACCAACCGACAGCTCCTCCGCTTAGTGTAAATACGATCCGTCTGCGATTTAGAATCGTCCGGATCAGTGTCAAAGCTTGCGCCAACGTAACTGCCATTTATGAGCTCTTTGTCACCTCCATATACGAGAAACATATCCTTAGTCCTTTTCGTATTTCAGATGTTCTTGACCGCTGTCTAGTGATCCACTCTGGATTACTTTGGTACCTCCCTCGCTAGGCTTATAGCAAGGCACACATCAGGTCTGGTACACAGATTGCATACATGATAGAGCCTATGGCTGAAGCATAGGAACATCTTTCATTTTCTCTCTATCTTCCGCAGTTGGTCGGGCATTGAGTCTTACTCAACTTCACACCTTGTAACACAGTGCAAGAACCCTTTTTTGCTTGATCCATTTTGAACTTCTTCAAAATTTTGTCAAGGTATGTGCTTTGTGAAAGTCCAATCAAGCGCCTTGATCTATCTCTATAGATCTTAATGCCCAATATGTAAGCAGCTTCACCGAGGTCTTTCATCGAAAAACTCTTATTCAAGTATCCCTTTATGCTATCCAGAATTCTATATCATTTCCGATCAGTAATATGTCATCTACATATAATATCGAAATGCTACTGAGCTCCCACTCACTTTCTTGTAAATACAGCTTCTCCAAAAGTCTCAGATAAACCCAAATGCTTTGATCACACTATCAAAGCGCTTATTCCAACTCCGAGATGCTTGCACCAGTCCATAGATGGATCGCTGGAGCTTGCACACTTTGTTAGCTCCTTTTGGATCGATAAAACCTTCGTTGCATCATATACAACTCTTCTTCCGTAAATCCATTCAGAATGCAGTCTTTACATCCATTTGCCAAATTTCATAATCATAAAATGCGCAATTGCTAACATGATTCGGACGGACTTAAGCATCGCCACGGGTGAGAAGGTCTCATCGTAGTCAATCCCTTGAACTTGTCGAAACCTTTATGCATAAGTCGAGCTTTATAGACAAGAATATTACCGCCACCACCTTCTTCTTGAAGATCCACTTGTTTTCTATTGCTTGCCTACCTCGGGCAAGTCAACCAAAGTCCATACTTTGTTTTCATACATGGATCCCATCTCGATTTCATGGCCTCAAGCCATTTTATGGAATCTGGGCTCACCATCGCTTCTTCATAGTTCCTAGGTTCATCATGATCTAGTAGCATGACTTCCGTAACAGGATTGCCGCATCACTCGGTGCGGATCTTACTCTGTTGATCTACGAGGTTCAGAGTAACTTGATCTCAAGTTTCATGATCAACATCATCAACTTCCTCACTACTTGGTGTAGGTGTCTCGTAAACTGGTTTCTCGATTTAACTACTTTCAAGTAAGGGAGAAGGTACAATTACCTCATCAAGTTCCACTTTCCTCCCACTCACTTCTTTCGAGAGAAACTCCTTCTAGAAAGGATCCATTCTTAGCAACGAATGTCTTGCCTTCGGATCTGTGATAGAAGGTGTACCCAACTGTCTCCTTTGGGTATCCTATGAAGACACATTCGATTTGGGTTCGAGCTTATCAGGTTGAAGCTTTTTCACATAAGCATCGCATCCCCAAACTTTAAGAAACGACAACTTTGGTTTCTTGCTAAACCATAGTTCATAAGGTGTCGCCTCAACGGATTTTGACGGTGTTCTATTCAGTGTGAATGCGGCCGCCTCTAGAGCATAACCCCAAAACGATAGCGGTAAATCTGTAAGAGACATCATAGATCGCACCATATCTAGTAAAGTGCGACATGACGCTCGACACACCATTACGCTGTGGTGTTCCGGTGGCGGAGTTGCTAAACTATTCCGCATTGTTTCAAATGTAGACCAAACTCAGAACTCAAATATTCACCTCCACGATCGATCGAGAAACTTAATTTTCTTGTTACGATGATTTTCAACTTCACTCTGAAATTCTTTGAACTTTTCAAATGTTTCAGACTTATGTTTCATTAAGTAGATATACCCATATCTCGCTTAAGTCATCCGTGAAGGTGAGAAAATAACGATATCCGCCACGAGCCTCAACATTCATCGGACCACATACATCTCAGATGTATGATTTCCAACAAATCTGTTGCTCTCTCCATAGTACCGAGAACGGTGTTCTAGTCATCTTGCCCATGAGGCACGGTTCGAAGTGCCAAGTGATTCATAATCAAGTGACTCCAAAAGTCCATCAAGATGGAGTTTCTTCATGCGCTTTACACCGATATGACTTAAACGGCAAAGCACAAATAAGTTGCACTATCATTATCAACTCTGCATCTTTTGGTTTCAACATTATGAATATGTGTATCACTACTATCGAGATTCATCGAAATAGACCACCTCAAGGGTGCATGACCATAAAAGATATTACTCATATAAATAGAACAACCATTATTCTCTCGATTTAAATGAATAACCGCCTCGCATCAAAGAAGATCCAGATATAATGTTCATGCTCAACGCAGGCACCAAATAACAATTATTTAGGTCTAAAACTAATCCCAAGGTAGATGTAGAGGTAGCGTGTCAATCGCGATCACATCGACTTTGGAACCATTTCCCACGCCGATCGTCACCTCGCCCTTGCCGTTGTTCGCTAATCCGTAGTCCCTGCTTCGAGTTGCAAATATTAGCAATGTAACCAGATCAAATACCCAAAAGTGCTATCGCGAGCTCTAGTAAGGTACACATCAATAACATGTATATCACATATACCTTTGTTCACCTTGCCATCCTTCTTATCCGCCAAATACTTGGGGCAGTTCCGCTCCAAAGGACTAGTCCGCTTATGAGAAGCACTCGCTTGTGTTTAGGGCCGACTTGGGTTTTTCTCCGAGCAGCAACTTGCTTGCTGTTCTTCTTGAGATTCCCTTCTTCTTCCCTTTGCCTTTCTTCTTGAAACTAGTGGTCTTATTGACCATCAACACTTGATGCTCCTTCTGATTTCTACCTCCGCAGCCTTTAGCATTGTAAGAGCTCTGTATAGTTTTTACTAACCCTTGCATATTATAGTTCATCACGAAGCCTTTGTAGCTTGGTGGTAGTGATTGGAGAATTCTGTCAATGACACAATCATCCGGAAGATTAACTCCCAATTGTGTCAAGTGATTATAGTACCCAGACATTCTGAGTATGTGCTCACTAACAGAACTATTCTCCTCCATCTTGCAGCTATAGAACTTATTGGAGACTTCATATCTCTCAATCCGGCATTCTGTTGAATATTAACTTCAACTCCGGAACATCTCATATGCTCCATGACGCTCAAAACGCCGTTGAAGTCCCGGTTCTAAGCCGTAGCATGGCACATCGAACTATAGAGTAGTCATCAGCTTTGCTCGCCAGACGCTCACAACATCCGGCGTTGTTCAAAGAAGAGGCCTGTCACCTAGCGGTGCATCCAGACGTAGCTCTTATGTGCAGCAATGAGGATAATCTCGTTACGGACCCAGTCCGTAATTGCTACCATCATCTTTCAACTTTGCTTTCAAGGAACGATTAAAATTCAACGGAACAACAGACGAGCCATCTATCTACAATCAAACATAAACAAGCAAGATACTATCAGTACTAAGTTCATGATAAATTTAAGTTCAATTAATCATATTACTTAAGAACTCCCACTTAGAAAGACATCTCTAGTCATCTAAGTGATCATGTGATCCAAATCAACTAAACCATAACCGATCATCACGTGAAATGGAGTAGTTTTCAATGGTGAACATCTTATGTTGATCATATCTACTATATGATTCACGCCGACCTTTCGGTCTCCGTGTTCCGAGGCCATATCTCGCATATGCTAGGCTCGCAAGTTTTAACCCGAGTATTCTGCGGTGCAAAACTGGCTTGCACCCGTTGTAGATGGACGAGAGCTTATCACACCCGATCATCACGTGGTGTCCGGGCACGATTTAACTTTGGCAACGGTGCATACCGGGAGAACACTTCTTGATAATTTAGTGAGAGATCATCTTATAATGCTACCGCAATCAAAGCAAGATAAGATGCATAAAAGGATAAACATCACATGCAAATCAATATAAGTGATATGATATGGTCATCATCATCTTGTGCTTCATGATCTCCATCTTGCAGCACCACCATGATCACCATCGCCACCGCGCGCGACACCTTGATCTTCATCGTAGCATCGTTGTCGCCTCGCCAAACTTATGCTTCTACGACTATCGCTACCGCTTAGTGATAAAGTAAAGCATTACAGGCGATTGCATTGCATACAATAAAGCGACAACCATATGGCTCCTGCCATTGCCGATAACTTCGTTACAAAACATGATCATCTCATACAATAAAATATAGCATCACGCCTTGACCATATCACATCACAACATGCCCTGCAAAAACAAGTTAGACGCCCTCTACTTTGTTGTTGCAAATTTTACGTGGCTGCTACGGGCTTAAGCAAGATCCAGTCTCACCCACGATCAAAACCACAACGATATTCGCACAAATAGACTCCGCTTTAACCTTCTCAAGGACCGGGCGAGCCACACTCGGTTCAACTAAAGTGAGAGAGACAGCACCCACCAGTCACCTTTAAGCAACGAAGTTCTCGAGCGGTGAAACCAGTCTCGCAGTAAGCGCACGCTGTAATGTCGGTCTGGGCCGCTTCATCTCACAATACCGCTGAACCAAAGTATGACATGCTGGTAGGTAGTATGACTTGTATCGCCCACAACTCACTTGTGTTCTACTCGTGCAAAACATCAAACCATAAAAACCTAGGCTCGGATGCCACCGTTGGGGAATAGTAATTTCAAAATTTTCCCACGCACACGCAAGATCATGGTGATGTATAGCAACGAGAGGGGAGAGTGTTGTCTACGCACTCAGAGACCCGGCGAAGCGATCACAACGTAGAGGAAGTAGTCGACGCTCTCCTCGCGATCCGACCGATCCCGCGCCACATTCGCGCCCGAGTTCTTGACACACGACAGCTCGATGACGCCCTCAGACTCGATCCAGCCGAGTGTCGAGGGAGAGTTCCACAAGACGACGGCGCAGGACGATCTTGATGTTTCACTGCGAGGGCTTCGCTTAAGCTTCATGACGGTATAACCGAGGTGGAATATGGTGGAGGGGGCACCGACACGGCTAAGGAATGATCCAAAGATCAAACTTGTGTGTTCTAGGGTGCCCCTGCCCCGTGATATAAAGGAGGGAGGGGAGGCCGGCCCTAGCTAGAAGCTGCCGAGGAGTCCTACTCCTACCGAGTAGGACTCCCCTTTCCTAGTTGGATTAGGTTTGGGGAGGGGAAGAGGAGAGGGGCGCCTCCTTGTCCTATTCGGACTGGGGGAGAGGGCGCGCCACCTCCTGGCCGCCCCTCCTCTTCTCCCTCGAGGCCCACCGAGGCCCATTTACCTCCCGGGGTTCCGTAACCTCCCGTTTTCGCCAGAATTCCGCCCGAACCATTCCAACTCCAAACATAGGCTTCCAATATATTAATCTTTATGTCTCGACCATTTCGAGACTCCTCGTCATGTCCGTGATCACATCCGGACTCAACTTCTTCGGTACATCAAAATACATAAACTCATAATAACCGCCATCGAAACCTTGCGCATGGACCCTACGGTTCGAGAACAATGTAGACATGACCTAGAACTATTCACGGTCAATAACCAATAGCGGACCTGGATGCCCATGTTGGTTCCTACATATTCTACGAAGATCTTTATCGGTCGATCAAGATAACAACATACGTTGTTCCTTTGTCATCGGTATGTTACTTGCCCGAGATTCGATCGTCGGTATCCAATACCTAGTTCAATCTCGCTATCGCAAGTCTCTTTACTCGCTCCGTAATACACCATCTCACAACTAACTCATTAGTTGTAGTGCTTGCAAGGCTTAAGTGATGTGCATTACCGAGAGGGCCAGAGATACCTCTCCGACAATCGGAGTGACAAAACCTAATCTCAAATACGCCAACCCAACATCTACCTTTGAGACACCTGTAGTACTCCTTTATAATCACCCAGCTTACGCCAGACGCTTGGTAGCACCCAAAGTGTTCCTCCGTAAACGGAGTTGCATAATCTCATAGTTACAGAACATGTATATGTCATGGATAAAAGCAGTAGCAACATACTAAACGATCGTGGTGCTAAGCTAATGGAATGGGTCATGTCAATCAGATCATTCTACTAATGATGTGACCTTGTTAATCAAATAACAACTCCTTGTTTATGGTTAGGAAACATAACCATCTTTGATTAACAAGCTAGTCTAGTAGAGGCATACTAGTGACATGTTGTTTTGTCTATGCATTCACACATGTATCATGTTTCCGTTAATACAATTCTAGCATGAATGATAAACATTTATCATGAAATAAGGAAATAAATAATAACTTTATTATTGCCTCTAGGGCATATTTCCTTCAGGCGGATATTGATAGTCCGCTATCCGGACACTCCTAGTCTAGGACTCCTCAGAGCCTCTTAACCAGCTTCAATGACGATAAGTCCAGCGCAGTTTGTAGTCTTCGGCGCTGTAAAGGCGGGTTCTCCTTCAATTTGATGTTCCCGCCAACAAAGGTCCGGCATTACTCTCAATACCGCGGCTTGGCTTCACGCCAAATTATGGCCCTCTTCCACGCTGGGCCGTGATTTAATGCTAAAAGCCAGGAGTCTTTACATTTCACCTCAACAGGCGGGTCACCAATTTATTAGCGCAAAGGTGGATCCAGATCCAAACCGCACTATCCTCCTCCCACAGATACTCCCATCAAGCGCCCGACGACCAAATCCATTCCACCATGGATCGTCAACGCCGCTCTTCTCCTCACGCTGCCTCCCAAATTTGCATCGCTGGGATTGAGGAGGTGCTCTCATTTGCACAACGAGCTAGTAAAGCTCCAAAATGAGGGATGGCTTCTCCGCCTTCATGGTTCCGGTCCGAGCTGGACCGGTTACTTATCGAGGAGGAGCTAGCGGAGGACACCCCTGCCCCAACAGGGAGAGCGGTGTGCTTTGTCCCTTATTCAATAAGGGCCTCGGTTTCTCATACACCTGCTCTCCGCTGCTCCTCAAGTTCTATGGACTTCAGCTCATTCATTTCACGCTTACGCCATTGTTGCACATCATACATGAGCTCTTTTGCGAAGCTATTCTCCGCATCGAGCCCCATTTCAGATTGTGGAAGAGGTTATTCGCCTGCATTCGCTGCTCACCAGGGTCCATATATTAATGGGCGCGCCAAATAGGGCAAGATCACCGGACCGATACTTATCCTAAGACCTCTAAGAGGGCGCCCGAAGACCCGCCTTTGAGTGGTTTTATATAGTAGACGCCTCCGCTGTCTTACCCAGTCCGGATTGGCCTCCCGGAGTTTGATGTCGTTCCCTTGAAGAACGCCTCAGCCGGGCGCTCACGGAGCTCCCCTGCTTGGAGGAAGACAAGAGCGCCCATTACTTGATGGGCTGGATAAGATTAATGGCTCATTCCGCTTGACCATGTTTGAGTCATGGCGACGCAGTATCAAGCGGGTGCAGCCGCGAATACAGTGAGGCCACCCCATGTGGGATTTCAACGGGAGGACGATGTTACCTTTACACGTCAAGAAGGGCCGGATTCCACCGAGGATCTCAGCAAGATCCTGTCCGATCTATATAAGGGGAGAAGGAGGATTTCCTTCGTCCGAACTCGCGGGATGGGTTTTCAATGGTCAATCCCAGGATGGGTGTTTAACACCTCAAGGGTTCTACCCGCAGCCAAGCTTAAGCCTTACATTACGCCTTCTGCAAGCAGGTCTACGCTGATCGCGGAGGACATGGTGAGTCCCGCCCACAACCCGAGGATCTGAAGGTCAACTTCGTCCGCCTCCAAGAGGATCCGATATCGGGTGGAGCTGATTGACGGGTGTATCACCAGCTCAGCATTGATAATGCTTTTGTCGCCATTACGGCGGACTACCCCTGGCTAAGTTCGCATCCTGTGACCACTAATCAAGTCCTAACATCGCTATCCTATCCTTGCATGTTTCCGACCGCTAATTCTATGGTATTTTGGCAGAAGCGCCACACAAGAGGTCGAGCTCAAGGGCGTCAATCTGCTGAGGCTCATTCAACTAGCTGGAGGAAAAGGCGTCAGGCGGCGTAAACTGTACAAATATGCCCTAGAGGTACAATAAAAGGATTATTATATTTCAATGTTCATGATAATTGTCATTTGTTCATGCTATAACCAGTATTATCCGGAAATCGTAATACACGCAGAACACTTAGACACAATGAGTCCCTAGTGATTTCTAGTTGACTAGCTCACAGATCAATAGATAGTCATGGTTTCCTCGACTAAGGACATTAGATGTCGCTGATAACGGATCATATCATTAGGAGAATGATGATGGACAAGACCCAATCATAAGCATAGCATAAAAGATCGATAGTTCGGTTTACACAAGCTTTCTGCCAATGTCATATCTATTCCTTCTCATTATGAGATCGGTAACTCCTGCCATCAGGGAGTGCCTTGGGTGTATCAAACGTCACAACGAACCTGGTGACTATAAAGGTGCATTATGGTATCTCCGAAAGTATCTGCTGTTGTCACGGATCGAGACTGGATTTGTCACTCCGTATGACTGAGAGGTATTTCTCGGGCCCACTCGGTAATGCATCATCATAATGAGCTTGGCCGTATTCAAGGTGTTATTAATGGATCATGCATTATGGTACGAGTAAAGTGATTTGCTGCGTAAATCTAGACTCCAATAAGGTATTGGGATACGATTTATCGAAGTCTCGCAAGTAACGCATCTAATGACAAAGGGAATTGTATGCAGTGGTTTGATCAATCCTCTAGCATCGTGGTTCAACCGATGAAATCATCGAGGAGCATGTGGAGCCAACATGGATATCCGCATCTCACACATGGTTATTGCCCGAGAGTCGCCCTCATTATGTCTCACAAGTGTCTCCCGAACCCGTGAGGGTCTACACACTTAAGGTTCTGGTGACGCTAGGGTTAGTAGGAAGTCAAGTATGTGACCACCGAATGTTGTCTGAGTCCCTGATGAGATCCTGACGCTTTATTTAGGAGTCTGAAAGGTCCGGAGGTAAAGAATATATAGGAAGTAGTAAGCCGCCATCGGGAAAGTTTCTGGTTTTCAGAAAGCACGACCACTTGAAGGGTCCTTGGGTTCACCGTGGGGCCACCTATCCCCGGAGGGCCCCATGGGCTGAGAGGGAAGGAACCAGCCCATTACAATGGTGCGCTCTAGGGTCCACTCCTGTGCCTAGGGTTGAAACCCCAGCGGGGGCGCCCCACCGGCTTGGGGGTAATCCACCCCCTTGGTTGCCACTGGAGATTGGATCTCAGGGCTGCCATCTGGCCGCCATATAAAGGGGGAGGAGGGGGCTGCAGACATACAACTCCCAAGG
>JAHHZJ010008050.1:0-15689 GCA_021437245.1 Aegilops speltoides | reverse complement strand
TTTTTGCCCGATTATTACACGGCACCCCGCAGACTTCCCAAAATAGTGCTTTCGGGGTAACCGCTCGTCCAACTCGGTTGCAACATCGGTGGCATCCATCTCCGCTCAAAGATGTCTTCACATGGGCGTAGGGCCATCTGGCACCTCTATGCATGCCGACCGCTTATCGCTTTGATATGCGACCGCCCCAAGGAATTGCTGCAATAAGCCAAAATAACTTTTCGCTTGGGCCTATCCGCCACGGATGAGTCACTACATCCGACATTGCAACCGACAATCTATTCAGCTCAGCCCACTCAGCCAAGCGATCGGTCAACGGAAGTGAACGCGCCGGACTGTGGAATTGAGACCAAAAAAGCTCTTCCGTCTCGTGATCCTTTTGAATTCGGAAGTGCACAACGGCATCCGCCGCACTCGCCGCCAAATCCAGATAAGGATCCTCCGGACCCCACAGCTGGCCAAACTGAGCATACTTCGATCTGAAACTTCACAAGAGAGAAAGGGCTTGCCACCGCAATGTCTCCGCCCGACGCAGCTCCTCCTTTATAGCCCCTGCGTAACGGCATCCTTGGCTTCGGCGGTGGCCTTCTTCAGATCTTCTTGTTCGCCGTGTTCTTTTTCCAAGAACCTCATAGCGGTCGGTAACATCCTTCACCTTCAGGCCATTCCGCCATCTCCTCCCGCTTCGGCAAAGGAGCAGCCCTTTCGCTTTAGCTCTTCGGCTGCCTTCTCGAGGCAGCCAGATCACTCCTTCCGCCTGCTCCTTGGCTCAAGCAAGCTCGCCCAAAGGTCCTCCACAAGCAGCGCACCATCCGATAACATACATGTTGTAAGGAATGGGCATCAGCTCCTTACTAGGTGACTACGGAGAAACAACCTACCTTGTGACTCGTCAAGTCGCTTATTGACCAGCCGCATGTCCGATCTCGAACGCCAGTTGCCGCTTTAGTTCGGCATTCCATCATCCGGCTACATCGACTACCCGCCACCTGTAGGAAAGGCGAATTAATACCTGAGATTATGATCCTCGCACACCGTCGCTTTCGACAACATACCGAGTCTCGTGGGCTACTATCTATATGGTAACTTTATGTGCAAATCGCAAAAGGTATGTCGCTTTTACGCATTCTCAAACCCCGCCAAAGAAACTTCGACGACATCACGCAACCCGCCTCGGCGGATGAAATTCTTTCAATCACAGACTATCAATGTACGGTGACCTTTCGAGATAGACGCCTCTCGAGCAGATCCTTCACCTCCGCCATACACCGCTTGGTGCCAACCTCCGCCCCGCCGACTCGGGATACCTCCGCGACGACACCTCGTGGTCGCCCCCGACCGACGATGCGGCAGATGGAGGCGCCTCGCTTCCATCATCTCCGGATGAAGGTCCCTCAAGACGAAGCTCACCGAGAAGGACAGATCCGAACTACAAGGTAAAAACTTCGTTATCCTCAGTAAAATAGGATGTCCTTATTACAAAACTCCCCTTTTTCTACTTACGGCTCACGGAGGGCTGATTCCTTAGGGAGATAGTGCGACCGGGCTTCCCCAGCGCAGGACCCTCCGTGAAGATCTCTTCCCCGCTTTGAGGCCTTGGCCTCCGGTCTAAGCGTCCTCTTCTCCTCGAAGGAGGGACTCTCGATCCCCTTTCTCGAAAAGCCTCCTTGGTAGAGGCAGAGTTTCTCGTTTTCCTTCGCCTTCCTCCGGCTAGCAACCTCCAAAGATCTTGACCAACACGGATTCGCGCGGTCTCCGGAGGGGGCCAGACATCAGATCGCATGGCGCTATCCACTCATGTTCAAAGGACGATTGGTTAAAAGGCAATCCAAGATATGCAAACGAACGGTATGTCCGGACGGGAGCTACTTACTTGAGTATCCTCGGCGATTGCAGCTTAGGCCGGCGCCTCGTTAATTCCGACACACCTCTTGTGATCCAAGAACATTTGTACATCTCCACGTGTCGCATCCATGAAGTGTTGGAGAGCTCGTGGTCCTCCGGATTGAACTCCCACAAAGTGAGAGGGCGACGCAGGTCGTAAGACGCTTAGTCAAGATAACATGCGCCACCACGACCAGATTGATCTCCCCTTGGAGGTCTCAACCAGCCTCGCAATAGGGGTACGCCCTGACGGCCCTACCAAGACCTTTGTCGACCCGGACGTCACCGCCGGAGGACCCGGTGAAAGACGGGCGGCGGCTCTATCTCTGCCCTCGGAGCGGTAATATAGAACAACTCCCTGCCATAAGCCGAGCTCCTCCCGAAAAGAGCCCTCGGCCATGGAGCATCGACCTTTGTTTATGGTCACCAGACTTCGCTTGACGCCTCAATCATCTTCGGCTCCACGTTGAAGGTTTTGAGCCACAAACCGAAGTGAGGGGTAGTGCGGAGGAAGGTCTCGCAGACGACAATAAACGATGAGATATGGAGGATGGACTCTGGAGCCAAGTCATGGAATTCCAGCCCATAGTAAAACATGAGCCCTCTCACAAAAGGATCCATTGGGAAGCCTAAACCCCGACGGAGGTGGGACATGAACACGACGCCTCGCCGGGCTCGGAGTAGGAATGACTTGCCTTTTGGCAGGAAACCTATGCGAAATCTCGTAGGTCGTCACTGCTTCTCTCAGCTTTAGCACGCCCTCTTCCGTGGACGGAGGAGGGCATCCACCGCCCCGAGGTCAAAGCCGACATTGTTGAAGGTCGAGGCGCCAACTGAGCTCGGGTGTTGGAACTCGCCAGGGCAGATTCGATTGAGGATTGAAGAAAAGAAACGAGCCTTGGTCTCATTATAAAGAGGGAGAATACCAAGAGCCATCCCCGGAACTGTTTGGGACTCGCCTTCGATGGAGGAGGCGTCGCAACGGGCACGGTTGGGTTACCCATGTCCGTATTGATGGGAATCCCGGAATACTGAGGGAGTCCTGGACTAGGGGGTGTCCGGATAGCTGGACTATCATTATCGGCCGGACTCCAAGACTATGAAGATACAAGATTGAAGACTTCGTCCCGTGTCCGGATGGGACTTTCCTTGGCGTGGAAGGCAAGCTTGGGAATACGGATATGTAGATCTCCTACCATTCTAACCGACCTGTAACCCTAGCCCTCTCGTGTCTATATAAACCGGAGGGTTTTAGTCCGTAGGACTAATAACCATTACAACAATCATACCATAGGCCAGCTTCTAGGGTTTAGCCTCCTTGATCTCGTGGTAGATCCAATTTGTACTACCCATATCATCAATATTAGTCAAGCAGAGTAGGGTTTACCTCCATCGAGAGGGCTCGAACCGGGTAAAACATCGTGTCCTCGCTCCTCGTTACCATCCGCCTAGACGCAGCCGGGACCCCTACCCGAGATCCGCCGGTTTTGACAATCGACATTGGTGCTTTCATTGAGAGTTCCTCCAGATGCCACGATAGGCTTGATGGCTCCTTCGACATCAATAACGACGCTGTCCAGGTGAGACTTTTCTCCCGACAGATCTTCAGATTCAGCGCTTTTGCATCAGGGCCAATTCTGGCCATCCGGAGTAGATCGAAGCTACGCCCGGCCGTCAGTCAGATTTGAAGTCTAAACTTCACGGCCGACATCCACGGAGACTTGATCTTCGACGGATTCGAAGCAACCGAGCGCCAGATCGCCACGATGGGCATGATTTAGCTCAGCCGGATCAGGCCCTCGAGGTCGACATGAGTCCGCCCGACCCTTAGTTCAAGCCGACCACGCAGATCGAGGATCGGTGGCTAGACACCGGGGCTGCAACCTCACGGCGATGGAGCCGATATCGACCTTGTCCCTTGTAAAGCTCGTGACTCGAGGTGCCGACTCGCCGGACTAACCTCCGCCTCTACCAATCGAATCCGACCGATCATGGAGTTCACCGCCACGACATCTTTCAGACTCACCCTTTGGCGAGATCCTGAATTCGCTAAAGTATCTCTCGTTATCGAGAGCCTCGCCGGACTATACCAGACGTTGGGATGCAGATTTGACGTAAGAAATTCAGAGTCCACCCACCACCCACTTTGTAGCCACCGCCGATGATCTAACCGACATGTTAGATTACGACCAAGACATCGACGATATGGACGATTATGCCGAGACGACAAGAACCAGCGCCACGGGCAATCAAGAAGACCACCTCGTCATACGACATATATATGGTGGACATCCAAAGGATGGGAACGGCGAGGATGCAGCGGAGGAAGGCTCCTCCAAGAAACAGCCCAAGCGCCAAGGCCGCGCATCGCCTAAATCCCGCCATAGCAAGAATGGAGATTCCGCACCGGAGATAATAACACCCCGAGAGTGTCGAAGACAACCCCTCCAAAGAAGATTCAAAGACAGAGGATCGGAGAAGCCAGCCCTCACGAGAGAGCGGCAGATGAATAGGTAGAGGATGATAATTACATGCCTCCTCCGAGATGAGGCAAGCCTCAACGACGACCAATTCGTCGTGCCCGAGGATCCCGTCAACAAGAGCGCTTTTAAACGCAGCTAATGGCCACGGCGAACAGCCTAAAGAAAAGCAACAACAGCTTCGAGCTGATCAAGACGGTTGGCCGCAGATGGACCGAAGTCCTCGCGTCAAGAGCATGAACTCGAACGCCCTCCAAAAGCTACCTAAAACGCAAGTTGCTCCCGATTAGAGGAGGAGGCATATAAACCTTCATCACTAGTGCACAATATGGCGACCGACCACCTCATGGCCGCGAGAGAGGCCTCTAGACCTCTCGCCGTAACTGCACTTCAAGACCGCCGAAAAGCACGGCCACACGGAATGCACCGACTTGGAGACATATTGAGGACAAGGCAAGACAATCAAGATCGATCTACGGATCACGTGGCGCCTACGACGCAGCGACACTACCATCGCGACGGATACAAGAATTCCGACCGGCGAACACAAGAGACAAAGCTCGCTGAGCTATGTCGTGATATTGCCCAATATAGGCGCCCACACCCACTATGCTTCACAGATGAAGTAATGGATCATCAAATCCTCAAGGGTTTAAACCCGTGAACATGGAATCTACAATGGCACAACACCACGGTTTGGATCAAGACTATCTCCTTCATATCCACTTGGCCCACGGTGACGATCTTCACGCCATCAAATATCTCCCACTCAAGCTTAAAGGACCAGCTCGGCATTGGCTTAATAGCTTGCCAACAGAGTCAATTAGGTGTTGGGAGGTCCTGGATGCCGCATTCCTTGACAACTTCCAGGGCACATATGTGCGACCACCAAACGCCGATGACCTAAGCCACATAATTCAGCAGCCAGACGAATCAGCCAGACAGTTCTGGACACGGTTCTTAACAAAGAAAAATCATATCATCGACAGTCCGGATGCGGAGGCCTTCGCAGACTTCAAACATAACATCCGCGATGAGTGGCTGGCCCGGCACCTAGGACAGGAAAAGGAGAAATCCATGGCAGCCCTCACATCACTCATGACCCACTTCTGCGCGAGAGAGGACGGCTGGCTAGCCCGCAGTAACAACCTGAGCAAAAATTCTGGCAGTCCGGATAACAAGGACCACAATGGCAGGTCGCGTCGCAACAAAAACAAACACCGCTAACGGCGATAACACCGAGGATACGGCATCAACGCGGATTCGTGAGGCTCCAAACCCGTCGCGAAAAAGCCATTCAAAAGAACTACTCCAGTCCGTCCAATTTGGACCGAATCACTCGCAGCGTGATACACGGCATCAAGAGCCACCAATCACACCAACAGGGATTGTTGGGTATTCAAGCAGGCAGCGTTAATCGCAAAACAATGACAAGGCTGCATAGCGACGACAAGGAAGAGACCCGCCGAAAAATAGAGGATGTATGGGTTTCGCAAGTGTGGACGTAAACATGATATACGCAACCCACATACCCAAGAGGGAGCGGAAGCGCACTTAGGGACGATACGCGATGGAGCTCCGCCCAAGTTCAATCCATGGTCCTCTTGCCGATCACTTTTGATCAAGGGACCACCCCACCAATATCCGCCATGGCGGATTCGCCGCATTGGTTTTAGACCCAATCGCTGATGGATTTCACTCACCGTAGTCCCGATGGACGGCGGCAGCAGCTCGAACCTGCTTTATCAGATACAGCGCAAGATGGGCATAGACCCTCAAGGATTAAACCTACAAAGACGACCTTCAAAGGCGCCATACGGTGTAGAGGCCAATTGCAGGCTCACCACACCGAAGTGGTCTTGATCCCGGATAACTTCCAAGCGAGGAGTTAATCTTCGACATAGTCCTGCTCAGCAGCGCTATCACGCTTTTGCTCGGACGGACGCGCTTGAAAGTTCAACGCGTGCCGCGACACGACACCTCAAGCTCAAGATGCCAGGCCCTCGAGGAGTCATCATACCAACGGAAACATCAACGCTCCTCCGAACGGAGGAACACATGCGCTCTTAGCGTATACGTAACAGCCTCTTAAGGCAATTTTCAAGTCTGGTCGGTAACGGACACGGCCAAACGCTCCGGAGTAACCACAACAAGACCACTTGGCACGCCCGAGCATCGCCAGTAGTAATGCGGCCCCAACCCCAGCCCCTACCAAATTGTAAGACGGGTCCTTCGCAGACATCATTACGCCTGAGATACCATGGGCATAGGGGAGGGCACGCCTCCACAGCCTGCACGCGCTCAACCGCACTGTGGCCCCAAGTGTGGCTCTTTTTATTTTTCCTTTTTCCTTCACGCACAGACTCCATTCACTGGAGGCCCTCGTCTGGGCAAGAGACTCACAACACACGATGCAACAGCCGGGAGAAGTAGGGCTACGGCAAGTATCCGGTGGTCTCCATTACGAGCATTAAACTGCTTTCATACACCATTCCGCAGCCTACCCTCGAGGGGGACATGTTTAATAGTCTTGCCCTTGCTTATCAAGACTATTTGTATCATCTCGCATTCATCGCAGAATTCCTTGAATAAACAATGCATTGCTTTTGCTTATAATTGATTTCTTTCTTATATATATGTTCATTTATGACATCTTGCATCCCTACACTTTGGTGCGGCCGAATAGACCAGGGCTTAAGTTCTCCGATTATGGTGTGATAAGTCTCAACACTTTCACAAGTGCGCACCCAACTTATAGCATTATATGCATCCGCCCGAATCATGTCTTGGGTCAATAGTTGGGTTTGCCCGCTGCCATGTTTTGGTACCTTACGCCCGCTTTATCGGCTAAGGTAGCACTAGGAGAACCACTGCGATTGCGCCCTGGTTGAGCTGGGCGAGCGCCTCAGTGGAGAAAGCTAAAACTGACCGGTCACTGTGGAGAGCCGGTCGCTGTTCGAGAGGACTTTTCGAGTGCCTAAAGACTTATGCCGCTTAGAGCGAGGAACCGGCTTTGTCCGCCCAGCGTGATAGCGCCCGAACTCGTCTTCCAACACTAGGGCTTCACCAAATTTAAAGTTATAGAATTCTATGGCTAAGGAGAGTGTTCAAGCATTATAAGTCTGGTTGCTCGCTCATTGTGTTGAGCGCCTCTAGATGGACCCAACAATGGGAACAAGAGCGCTAAAGTTTATCCCAACACCCCAAAGACTCGTGGCATGGGGGCTGAAGCCAACGACTTGCCATCTCTCGATTTGATAAACGGACGCATGAAGGTAATATTTTAAATTAATAAGCGTTGCTTAGCGATATGAACAAAGTTTTCAGCAAGCACAGATAACACATTAGAGTCTACTCAAATATTACATCTTTGAGCACTCACCCGCAATCATGCGGCACCCTTCAGACACTCTTATAATACATTTCGGGCGTCGATATCCTTGCCCGCCGGTGATGCATCCGCAAGCTTCTTGTCCATCCTGCCCGAGCACTTTTGCACGGGCAAGGCCCGACGGGCACCTTCAATGCAAGAGTGCTTGACGACTTCCACCGGGACACGCATCCACCAGCCGCCAGACCAGCCGAAATAGCTCCCGCATAGCCCCTTGGGCCACAAACAACTATGAGGCCTCTTCATGGCCTGCTCGCTACCTTATGGAGCTCGACCAGCTGCTTTAGCTGGTCGCTAAGGGCACCGGATGTCGCCTCAGATATTGAGACGAAGACCTTCTCGCCGAGCTCCTCCTCGCCCGTAGAAAGCGGCAGATCGGACACGCTGAGGTGATATGCAAACGCCTTGGAGAGCTCAATTCGGGTAAGTAATGTAATTCACATTCACATGCTTGCTTTGCATGAAAATGCCTTACCGCCGCTATTTTCTTCACGCCTCAACTGGAGGGCCTTAGGGCTTCGCCTAGCGGCTTTGGCACTCTCAAGAGCCGATGCAAGCTCGACTCGAAGTCTCGAGTCGCGCTCCAAACTCTCATGCTTTTCCACGAGAGCCCGGAGCTCTTGCTGCACCTCCGCCACCGTGCCTCCTGTTCTCTCTCGCTCGCTCCGGCCACATTGCATTGGACGCTGACACGCCTCCTTCGTGGTCGCCACCTCGCTCGTGGCCCCCGGAGTACCCACGCTTATCCTTGTTTTTCTCTTGCAACCAAAATCCTTTTCTCAGAAGGTACAAATTTAATACGGTGTTACTCACCTTCCTTGTCCTCGAGTTGCTTTGCACGGCCGAGCTCACTCGACCGCCGAGGTTCTGCTTCAGCATCGACTGCACAAGGCAGGCAGAGGTCGAGGTCCAGCAGAGCCTGCAATCCCATATTGACATATTTTTAGACCTCCTGTATATCTTTTAGATCCTCACCGCTTTTCTTTCCAACACCAAACCGAGCATCGGGCTACTGTCTATGTGGTATTATATTACATATTTTAAATTTCTACCTCAAAGCCCTTAGAAGGTTGCCGGGTTTCCCACCGCCTTGGCGAAAAATTTAGGAATCACCGGACTCATGATAGTGCGGTGTTCTTTCCGATGGAAGCGCCGCTGAGCCCCCAAGTTATCCGGTGCTCCCGTTGACGGAGGCCGATGTTCATAGCCTTCCCTTTCTTCTTACTTATAAGGCCCAACCGACTCGAACCACCGCAGTTCCGGGGAGTCCAGGAAGTCCGGAGGTTGCCTGGGACCTCCCGAGCCTCCCTCCCCGGTGGGTCCTCCCGATCCCACCCCACCCACGAGGGGTGGAGGCAAAAAGGAATCCATATCCAACGAAAGGACCCGCCGACGAAGGGAAGATCGCCCTGGCCGGACCATGTTGTTCGGCATTAGAAGGACACCACGCGGGCAAAAGAGAAATTATAAATCATCCAGAATTCGGACACTTACGATCTTGGGGGCTTGGCCCTTGAGGGCCACCTCGTCACTGCCGGCCGGCGTAGAGCAGTCCCGGAGGAAGGGTCCGCCCTTTTGACCCTTCGCCGCCCCTCGCTGGGGGAGGCCTTCCCCGGGGGAGAGGCCCTTTTCTCCTCCTCCGGGAGGAGTCCACTCGAGTCACTGGACGATGAGTCCGACACACCGGCGCTGAACTCCTTCAGTTCCCGTGGCTTTTCCTTTTCTCCCCACCACGAAAGTGCCGGGATTAGTCTGGCCAAACGGGTGTCCGTGGTCTTCGAAGGGGAGCCGACAAAACCTGTCCGGACGTTTTCCCCACCTTTAAAGGCATTGGGAGTTTAGATCCCACATAGATTCAAACTATGAAAGAAATGAGTGTCCCATAAAGGATAACATAGCCACCTCCGCCCGGGCGCTACATGTGAATCCCATCTTCCAATATGGGGGTTTCTCCGACCTTGAACAAGACCTCCGGCAGCTTCAGACGCTGGTAAGAGCCCACTCAAGGTCCCTTATGCCGATCAAACCCCACAAATTTAAGGCCCGCTTGGGGGGAGAATCCCATGACGAGCATGACCGGATCACATTGACAAGCTTTGCTTTTGTTCACCAGGGTCTCGAGATAGGATGGAGTCCCATCAGCTCCCCGAACTACCCCATAGCCCCTTTCTTTCTAGGAGGTGAGCCATGGGGATACCAGATCTAAACTTGGGGTCACGCCCATTTAGGGTCACGCCTCGGTGATGTAGAACCACCCCTTCACACCCTTTGATGGATTCCACGAAGGCACCTCAAGCCAAGTGACGCGGGCATTTTGCTCACCATGGCGCCCAAGACTCCGCTTGACGCCTTTCACCACCTTCGCTTGACATTGAAGGTCTTTAGCCACGTCGGGGGCTGGATGCAGGAAGGCCTCGCATTAACCCACAATAAACGCCGAGATGTTGAGGATGAAGTTTACGCCAGATCATGGAAGTCCGTGCCAGTAGTACATGAGCCCTGATGAAGGGGTGAAGGGGAAGCCCAGTCCGGGAGGAAGTGGGGAAGAAATACGACCCTCTCATGGGGCCCGGGTGGGATAAGCCGCCTCATCGGGCAGCCTGCACGGGTCGCCGACAGGTATCCGGCCGCCGAGCTTTGGGCCCTCCGTAATAGAGGAAGAAGGCATAGGTAAAAAGGTGGATCCTTATCCCTTATATATGGGCGGACGGACTATGCGCCCCCACCGCCTAGTAAAACTCGCTATCTCCCGCCCACAATCAATGGCGCGATTGTTACCCACGTCCGTATTGATGGGAACCCGAATAAGGGGAACACGACCGCTTCGACAAGACGGCTAAGGAAACCGCCGCCAAACGCTACCGAGGTGGTATAATAAAAACGATTCAAGTAAAGGTTTGTAGTGGTGTGACGTCACCCACAAAATACGCCGCCAAAGATTGAACTTGTGTACATATCATTCTCTATGGTGGTATGTGGAATTTATTTTACGAGCCGACACTATCCCGGTGTTCACAATCTTCTATGAATTATTCGGAGGAGGAACCCGCCTTTGCAATGCCAAGACAATATGCCCTGGCTATCTTTTGAAGCCCGGTTCAGGGCTACCGAGGGTCCCGATTAGGGGTGTCCGGATAGCGGAATTATTATCGACCGGACTCCAAGACTAGAAGATACAAGATTGAAGACTTCGCCCGTGTCCGGATGGGACTTTCCTTGCGGAAGGCAAGCTTGGCAATACGGATATGTAGATCACCTACCATTGTAACCGACGGTAACCCTAGCCCTCTCCGATGTCTATATAAACCGGAGGGTTTTAGTCCGGAGGACTAACAACCATTACAACAATCATACCATAGGCTAGCTTCTAGGGTTTAGCCTCCTTGATCTCGTGGTAGATCCACTCTTGTACTACCCATATCATCAATATTAATCAAGCAGGAGTACGGGTTTTACCTCCATCGAGGGGCCCAACTGGGTAAAACATCGGTCCCCGCCTTGTTACCATCCGCCTAGATGCACGCTTTGGGGACCCCTACCCGAGATCCACCGGTTTTTGACACCCAATGCAATTTGGACCGATAAAGATCTTGTTATAATATGTAGGAGCCAATATGAATATCCAAGTTCCGCATTGGTTATTGACCGGAGATGTGTCTTAGTCATGTCTACATAGTTCTAACCCGTAGGGTTCACATGCTTAACATTCCATGACGATTTGTATTATGAGTTATGTGTTTTGATGATTGAAGTTTGTTCGTGTCCCGGATGAGATCACGGACATGACGAGGAGTCTCAAATGGTGGAGACATAAAGCTTGATATATTGAACGGCTATATTCGACAATGAAAGTGTTCTCTAGTTTCCGGATAAAATCGAGTGCCGAGGGGTTACCGAATCCCGGGAACTAATGGGCCACATGGGTTTTGGTGGGAGAGAGAGGCGGCCCGTGCCAGACGCGACCCTCCCTTGAGTCCAAATTGATTAGGGGGGCGGCGCCTTTCCTTCTCCCTCTCACTCTCCTTCCTTCCCCTCTCCCTTGGTGGAATCCTACTAGGACAGTAGTCCGAGTAGGACTCCCCATGTGGGGCGCTCTAGAGGGCCGATCCCCCCTTGCTCCTTTATATACAAAGGTGGCACCCTAGACATACAAGTTAATCTTTTAGCCGAAGCGGTCCCCCATCTACGCTACACACCCTCTATATCATTTAGTGCTTAAGGCCCTTTTTGCCGGTTCATCATCACTTGCTTGCCATTTCCACGAGACTCTCCTCGGCCTCAACCGATCAAGAGTAAAGGACGCCATCGTCGACGTGCTGAATGCGGAGGTGCCGACGCTCGTACTTTGATCGGATCGCCAAGACATTCACTACATCAACCAAGTAACTAACGCTCCGCTTTTTCACGAGGTACATGGACACACACTCTCCTCTGGCTATGTATCACCTAGATAGATCTTGCATGATCGTAGGAATATTTTTGAAATTACCGCTCCCCACCGATTAATTTCTCGATGAGAGGCTTGAAGTTACGAAGCCGGGTAATGCTGTTGAATCGGTTGATCCGCTTCCCCTTTCGCAAAGGAAGTTGGATTTTAGTTAGCTAAAAAAGTACTTGCAGCCCTGCCTATGCCCTTTGAGTCTATAGCCGCCAAATCTAAAGATTCCTTGTTGTCGGACGCCCTTTTTTTTTCTTCTTTATCAATGATCGGTGACAATGAATGCTACGAATGTTCGCCCACCAATGTCGATAGGAATTGTGAGGTGCCCATAGCTTCCTAGAAAGAAGAAGAGTCATTGTCATGTCCCGACCGATATGAATGCACATATTGACCCCGCCGGAAATACCAAGTAGAGTCTGCAGAAGGTGTCGCTCAGAGAGTGTGAGGGAGTCCTGGATAGGGGGTGTCCGGACAGTGGATTCATCATCGTCCCCGGACTCCAAGACTACAAAGATACAAGATTGAAGACACCGCCCCATGTCCGGATGGGACTTTCTTGGCGTGGAAGGCAAGCTTACGACACGGATATGTAGATCTCTACCATTGTAACCGACTGTAATTCCCTAGCCCCTCCTGTCTATATAAACCGGAGGGCTTTAGTCCGAGGACACAACATACATTACAACAATATACCATAGGCTAGCTTCTAGGGTTTAGCCCCTTGATCTCGTGGTAGATCCACCTTGTACTACCCATATCATCAATATTAATCAAGTAGGACGAGGTTTTACCTCCATCGAGAGGGCCCAACCCAAAACATCGTGTCCTCGCCTCCCGTTACCATTCCCCAGACGCACGCCGGGACCCCCACCCGAGATCCGCCATTTTGACACCGACATTGGTGCTTATTGAGAGTTCCTTGTCGCCACCGATAGGGCGGATGCCTCCACCCGCCTTCAAAGACGGTGGTTTCCCGGAAAGGCCGGCCGCCAAACTATCCGGGCTAGGTGGTTTTTTATGACCGCCGTCCGCCGCCGCTTCACAATGACTTCAAGTCGCCGGCACTTCCCACCCGAAGGCCGGGCTTGATCCAATAGAGCTTCGCCTGTTAACGAAGCTCTTGATCGGACGCCCTCGGGAGTCGCCACGACTACAACCAGATTTTAAAACCGACCAGAGAGATTAACTCTCCTGTGCCACCCACCACGCCGCAAAGGGTAGAGGAACAATATGGCAACCTTTGCTCAGATTGAAAACTATTCATGTCCGATTCTTAAACCTCCACGCCGGATTTCATGAGGGACGGACTTCGATCGAGCATTGAACTTAAAATCATGCATCGGACTCGCTGGATTGTGTCCAAGAAACCAAGCTTCCAAATTCGAAACCCTCGCCTTTGAGCCCCAAGATGGGCAGGATCCGCATTTCACCACCCACCCGCCCAATATGCATCTATCTCTAAACGGCAAGAGCCCGCAAAACAAGACACCATATCCCGATTCTCCCGTTATGGAAGGATAAAGGATCGCCGAGGGAAAACCAATCTCAATCTTTCGCAATTTGCACGATAAGGAATATTGAACGCCATCGATCGCCGCAAAATACACGCTACCGATCCCGGCCCATAGTACGAAGATCGGGAATGGGGAGTTTCCAAAACCAAAATCAATTTTGGGATAATCCGCCCCACCCACCCACAACAAAGGGCGCCACACAGCCCCATATGCAAAAAAAAAAAGCAAAACCCAATAAGGCACGGAACAGATCGAGGGATGGCTCAAGGACCGAAGTTTATAGCAGAGGAGCCGCCCCAACACATAGCCTTCGAAAGCATGTTGGATATTACGGCAGGGCAAAGTGGCGAGGAGCTTTAGCCCCGAAAACCACTCCAACAATACCGACGGTACAAATTGAGACCTTCAATCAAAAATATGGGTTAAAACCCTGACTAAAGTCTACCAAGTAGCAACAAGAAATCCATGGAGCGAACATTATTATTCAACGCCCGAGAGCCTAAACAACAGCCAGAGGCCCACGACCGTATTAGTCCCATAGTGGACGGCTTTCGACGACAAAGTCCTCATGGATGGCAAAGGACTAAACCTCATTTACGAGGAAACTCTAAAAATGGAAATCGATTGAGCCAGATTCCCAAAAGACAACCTTTAGAGGAATAACCCACCGGAAGCCGCTGCACCGGAAAAATCACACTGATGTGGGCGCCCCGGACAATTACAGATCCAAGAAGTCACGCCCAAGTGGCCCTGCTCAGCAGCGGATATCACCCATATTAGGACGAGAGGCATTCACAATTTTTCAAGCGACCTCATTACGGGTACATGAAGCTCAAAATGCCCGGGCCCGGAATAATCACTCGTTAGTGATCCGACATAGCACCCCACCAAAACAAGACAACCGACTAGCCCTCGAGGCACTATCCAAGCCTTAGCGGAAAGAACTCACCGCCAGCTCCACGGTGAACAGGACGATGTGATACCGATAAAAGATCCAAGTCCACCTCCTTCAAACCAGAGATGAAATAAAAATTCCGGTCCATCCAACGGATCCAACAAAGACCTCCATTGGGGCACAATTGAACCCCGGCGGACGCCAGATCCGGAATTCCTTCGAAAATTGGGAATTTTCCCGCATCCTTCGGAATGCCCAATCCCACCGGTTGGCGTTACCCTAAACATCCTAAAGGATTTGCCACCAAACAAAGTTTCTTCGACATTTTCCAACCCAAAAGACAGTGGGAGAAGAGCTAGCCAACTATTGAAGCCGGATTCATTAGAGATATCAAACATCCGGACGCTAGCAAATGGTGATGGTACCAAAGAAGGATAAATCCCGGCGCCGGTCGATTTTAAAGACCTCAATAAGGTTCCAAAGGATCCTTCCTCCCCAAATCGACAAATTATCGATGCACCGAGGCACATTCATTGTGCTTCCCGACGAACCGCTATCATCAAATCAAGATGGCGGAAGAGCCGAACGGCATTCATCACTCCATAGGACATTTTCAACACGATTCCCTTCGACTTAAAAATGCCGCAACATATCAAAGATGATTCAAACATGTCCGCCACCCAGACGCAAAAAATGGAGATGAGACGACGAGTCCCAAACAAAACACGCCAACCTAGTAGACGCATTTGAGGCTCACATTCGACAACCTCGGAGCATATGACATCGTAACCGAAAATGCTTCCCCACAACCGAAAGTCCGGGCTTCATTGTATCCGTAGAGGAATTGAAGCAACCCGCAAAACCAGCTCACAAGCTTGGATATTCCAAAAGACCTCAAACAAATACAAAATTAACAGATGGTGGCATTTTAGCCGCTTTATTCCCTCTAGGAGAAAAGGCCGCTCTATTCCCCTCAGGCACCAACACTTTGAGTGGACTGCGCCACCGCCACTCAAAGAAAAAAGGCCATATTGGCAACAACGTCCCGGCTCCCCACTTGGGCAACCAATGTTGTTATACACGC
>JAHHZJ010008046.1:0-15893 GCA_021437245.1 Aegilops speltoides | reverse complement strand
ATTTGATTAATTTTAAGAGAGTACTCTACATTACCACTCTGAACTAACTAGTCAGTTTAAAATCCAACCTCGACTTCAAAATAGGTCATCTCACACAGGAGGCGGGGGCAGCAGGGCTAGACACCCCCAATCGCCGCCCGCTTCTTGAAATTTTCTGGTATACGCAGTGTATTACGTGTGCTAATGGCCCAGTAATGATTTGATTAATGATGGCCCAGCTGATTTATCCTGTAATTAGTACACATCAAATAAGCCCAGTAGCCCATGTACGATCGTGGCCTGCCTCATGCGTGTAATTGTTTTGCTAGTCGAGGCCAGGTCCTAGCCCTAATGCTATCGATCAGATCAATCAATTGATCCTCTTTACGTTCTACCTACGCCGATCAGACGGCGGCCGCCGCCGTCGCCACCATGACGCTTATACAGCTAGGCACCGGAGGCCAGCTTATGGATACAAGCAGTAGTAGACTTGTAGTATATATCAATAATGCACTACTTGCTATTAGCAGTATTTTTTTCTGAATCAACCTTGGTCCGATTGTTAGTATTTCTGTTTTGATTTTGGGATCGATTGCTCAAGCCGCTTAGGGCGCTATGCGCTACATCGCCACATAAGGTGAAGGAAATATGCCCTTGAGGCAATAATAAAGTTATTATATATTTCCTCATATCATGATAAATGTTTATCATTCATGCTAGAATTGTATTAACCGGAAACATGATACATGTGTGAATGCATAGACAAACAATATGTCACTAGTATGCCTCTACTAGACTAGCTTGTTAATCAAAGATGGTTATGTTTCCTAACCATGAACAAAGAGTTGTTATTTGATTAACAAGGTCACATCATTAGTTGAATGATCTGATTGACATGACCCATTCCATTAGCTTAGCACACGATCGCTTAGTATGTTGCTACTGCTTTTATCCATGACTTATACATGTTCCTATAACTATGAGATTATGCAACTCCTGCCACGGAGGAACACTTTGGTACGCCAAACGCCACAACGAATCGGGTGATTATAAAGGAGTACTATAGGTGTCTCCAAAGGCGATGTTGGGTTGGCGATTTCGAGATTAGGTTTTGTCACTCCGATTGTCGGAGAGGTATCTCTGCCTCTCTCGTAATACACATCACTTAAGCCTTGCAAGCATTACAACTAATGAGTTAGCTGTGAGATGATGTATTACGGAACGAGTAAAGAGACTTGCCGGTAACGAGATTGAACTAGGTATTGATACCGACGATCGAATCTCGGCAAGTAACATACCGATGACAAAGGAACAACGATGTTGTTATGCGGTCCGACCGATAAAGATCTTCGAGAATATGTAGGAGCCAATATGGGCATCCAGGTCCCGCTAATGGTTATTGACCGAGACGGTCTCGGTCATGTCTACATTGTTCTCGAACCGTAGGGTCCGCACGCTTAAGGTTTCATGACGGTTATATTATGAGTTTGTGTATTTTGATGTACCGAAGAGTTCGGAGTCCCGGATGTGATCACGACATGACGAGGAGTCTCAAATGGTCGAGACATAAAGATTGATATATTCAAGCCTATATTTGAGTTCGAATGGTTCCGTGAAATCGGATTTTACCGAACACCGGGGTTACCGAACCTCCCGGAGGCTATTGGGCCTTAGTGGGCCACGAGGGAGAAGAGGAAGGGCCGCCCAGGCAGGCCGCGCCTCCCCCTAGTCTGAATAGGACAGGAGAGGGGCGCGCTTTCCCTCTTCCCTCCCCCAATCCTACTCCAACTAGGGGGGGAGTCCTACTCCTGGGAGTAGGACCTCCTCGCCTCCTCCAAGGGCCGGCCGCACCCCCTTGCTCCTTTATATACGGGGCAGGGGGGCACCCTAGGACACACAAGTTTGATCTACGGATCGCTCTTAGCCGCAGCGGTGCCCTCCATCATATTCCACCTCGGTCATATCGTCGCTGCTTAGGCGAAGCTCGCGCCGTAGAACATCAAGATCGCCACCACGCCGTCAGGCCGACGAAACTCTCCTCCCCGGCTCTACACCGATTGGAGCCCGAGGAGCGCCATCGAGCTGTACGGTGTCAAGAACTCGGGGCGCCGGAGTAACAGCGCCGATCGGTCGAATCGCGGAGATCGTGACGACTACTTCCTCCACGCCAGATCGCTTCCGCCGGGTTCACGAGGGTACGAGACAACACTCTCCCTCTCGCTGCTATGCATCACCATGATCTTGCGTGCGAGGAAATTTTTGAAATTACTACGCTCCCCAACAAAGGGTATCGAGCCTAGGTTTTATGGTTTGATGTTTTGCACGAGTAGAACACAAGTGAGTTGTGGGTGATACAAGTCATACTACCTACCAGCATGTCATACTTTGGTTCAGCGGTATTGTGAGATGAAGCGCCCGACCGACATTACGCCAGACGCTTACGCGAGACTGGTTTCACCGCCACGAGCACTCGCTGCTTAAAGGTGACCGGCGGGTGTCTGCTCTCTCACTTTAGTTGAACTGAAAGGCTACGCCCGTCCTTGAGAAGGTTAAAACGGAGTCTATTTGACAAAGTATCGCTGTGGTTTTGATGCGAGGTGAGATTGGTTCTTGCTTAAGCCCGTAGCAGCCACGTAAAATTTGCAACAACAAAGTAGAGGACGCCTAACTTGTTTTTGCAGGCATGTTGTGATGTGATATGGTCAAGACGTGATGCTATATTTTATTGTATGAGATGATCATGTTTTGTAACCGGTTATCGGCAATCGGCTGGAGCCATATGGTTGTCGCTTATTGTATGCAATGCATCGCTCGTAATGCTTTACTTTATCACTAAGCGTAGCGATAGTCGAGAAGCATAAGATTGGCGAGACGACAACGATGCTACGATGGAGATCAAGGTGTCGCGCTAGTGACGATGGTGATCATGGTGGTGCCGCAGAGATGGAGATCACGGCACAAGATGATGATGACCATATCATATCACTTATATTGATTTGCATGTGATGTTTATATTTTATGCATCTTATCTTGCTTTGATTGACGGTAGCATTATAAGATGATCTCTCACTAAATTATCAAGAAGTGTTCTCCCGAGTATGCACCGCTGCAAAGTTCGTCGTGCCTGCACACCACGTGATGATCGGGTGATAAGCTCTCACGTCCATCTACAACGGGTGCAAGCCAGTTTTGCACACGCAGAATACTCAGTTATACTTGACGAGCCTAGCATATGCAGATATGGCCTCGAACACGGAGACCGAAAGGTCGAACGTGAATCATATAGTAGATATGATCAACATAAGATGTTCACCATTGAAAACTACTCCATTTCACGTGATGATCGGTTATGGTTTAGTTGATTTGGATCACGTGATCACTTAGATGACTAGAGAGATGTCTGCCTAAGTGGGAGTTCTTAAGTAATATGATTAATTGAACTTAAATTTATCATGAACTTAGTCCCGTAGTATTTTGCAAATTATGTTGTAGATCAATAGCTCGTGTTGTTGCTTTCATATGTTTATATGTTCCTAGAGAAAATTGTGTTGAAAAATGTTAGTAGCAATGATGCGATTTGATCCGTGATCCGAGGTTTATCCTCATTGCTGCACGTAAGAATTATGTCCTCAATGCACCGCCACGTGATGCACCTATTGCAGGAGCAGATGCGACGTTATGAATGTTTGGCTAGCTCAATATGATGACTACTTGATAGTTTTGTGCACCATGCTTTATGGCTTAGAATCGACTTCAAAGATGTTTTGAACATCATGGACCATATGAGATGTTCCAGAATTGAAGTTAATATTTCAAGCAAATACCCGAGTTGAGAGATATGATGTCTCCAACAAGTTCTATAGCTAAAAGATGGAGGAGAATCGCCAACTAGTGAGCATGTGTTCAGATTGTCCGGTACTACAATCGCTGAATCAAGTGGGAGTTAATCTTCCGTATAAGATAGTGATTGATGAATTCTCTAGTCACCATCTCCAAGTTAGTAGAACTGTGATGAACTATAGTATACAAGGGATGATAAAATGATTCCCAGTTTTTCATGATGATGAAATCGATGAAGGTAGAAATCAAGAAAGAACATCAAGTGTTGATGGTTAACAATACCACTAGTTTCAAGAAAAGGGCAAAGGGATGGAAGGAACTTCAAGAAGAACGGCAAGCAAGTTGTTGCTCAAGTGAAGAAGCCCAAGTCTGACCTAAGCCCGAGACTAAGTGCTTCTACCGCAAAGGACTGGTCATCGAAGCGTAACTACCCCAAGTATTTGGCGGATAAGAAGGATGGCAAAGTGAACAAAGGTATATTTGATATACATGTTATTGATGTGTACTTTACTAGTGTTTATAGCAACCCTCGGTATTTGGTACTGGTTCAGCCATAAGAGTAGTAACTCAAACGGAGTTGCGTATCAAATGTAAACTAGTTAAGGGTGAAGTGACGATGTGTGTTGAAAGTAGTTTCAAGATTGATATGATCATCATCGCACACTCCCTATACTTTCGGATTAGTGTTGAACCTAAATAAATGTTATTTGGCGCTTATGCTGAGCATGAATATGATTCGATCATGTTTATTATGTATACGGTTATTCATTTAAAATACGAATAAATTGTTATTCTGCTTACATGAATAAAACCTTATATGGTTACACACCCAATGAAAATGGTTCATTGATCTCGATCGAGTGATACACATATTCATAATATTGAAACCAAAAGATGCAAAGTTAATAATGATAGTGCAACTTATTTGTGGCATCGCCGCTTAGGTCATATTGGTATAAAGCGATGAAGAAACTCCATGCTGATGGGATTTCGGAATCACTTGATTATGAATCGCTTGATGCTTATGTAACCATGCCTCATGGGCAAGATGACTAAGACACACCGCTTCTCCTAACAAAGGAGCGAGCAACCGACTTATTGGAAATAATACATACCGATGTATGCGATCCAATGAGTGTTAAGGCTCATGGCGGTATCGTTATTTTCTCGACCTTCACAGATGATTTGAGCAGATATGGGTATATCTACTTGATGAAATATAAGTCTGAAATATTTGAAAGGTTCAAAGAATTTCAGAGTGAAGTGGAAAATCATCGTGACAAGAAAATAAGGTTTCTACGATCTGATCATGGAGACAAATATTTGAGTTACGAGTTTGGTCTTCAATTAAAACAATGTGGAATAGTTTCACAAATTCATGCCACCGAACACCACATCATAATGGTGTGTCCGAACGCTATAACCGATTTTATTGGATATAGTACAATCTATGATGTTTCTTATCGATTTACCAATATCATTTTGGGATCATGCATTAGAGACAACTGCATTCACGCTAAATAGGGCACCATCTAAACTGCTGAGACGACACTATATGAACTGTGGTTTAGCAAGAAACCAAAGTTGTCGCTTTCTTAAAGTTTGGGGCTGCGATGCTTATGTGAAAAGTTTCATCCTCGATAAGCTCAAACCCAAATCGGAGAAGTGCGCTTCATAGAATACCCAAGGAAATTGTTGGGTACACCTTCTATCACAGATCCAAGGCAAAACATTCGCTGTTAATAAATGGATCCTTTCTAGAGAAGGAGTTTCTCTCAAAGAAGTGAGGGAGGAAAGTAGAACTTGATGAGGTAATTGTACTTTCTCCTTACTTGAAAGTAGTTTGTCGCAGAAACCGGTTTCTGAGACATCTACACCAAGTAGTGAGGAAGTTGATGATGTTGATCATGAAACTTCAGATCAAGTTACTATAGAACCTCGTAGATCAACCAGAGTAAGATCCGCACCAGAGTGGTACGGTAATCCTGTTCTGGAAATCATGCTACTAGATCATGATGAACCTACGAACTATGAAGAAGCGATGGTGAGCCCAGATTCCGCAAAATGGCTTGAGGCCATGGAATCTGAGATGGGATCCATGTATGAAAACAAAGTATGGACTTTGGTTGACTTGCCCGAGGGTAGGAAAGCAATAGAAAACAAGTGGATCTTCAAGAAGAAGACCGACGACGGTAATGTTATCGTTTATAAAGCTCGACTTGTCGCAAAGGGTTTTCGACAAGTTCAAGGGATTGACTACGATGAGACCTTCTCACCAGAGCGATGCTTAAGTCTGTCCGAATCATGTTAGCGATCACGATTTTATGATTATGAAATTTGGCAAATGGATGTAAAGACTGCATTCCTGAATGGATTTCTAGAAGAAGAGTTGTATATGATGCAACCAGAAGGTTTTATCGATCCAAAAGGAGCTAACAAAGTGTGCAAGCTCCAGCGATCCATTTATGGACTGGTGCAAGCATCTCGGAGTTGGAATAAACGCTTTGATAGAGTGATCAAAGTATTTAGTTCATACAGCACTTTTGGAGAAGCCCAGATTTACTAGAAAGTGAGTGGAGCACTACAAGATTTCTGATAAGTATATGTGAATGACATATTGTAGATCGGAAATAATGTAGAATTATTCTCAAAGCATAAAGGAGTGTTTGAAAGAAGTTTTCAAAGAAAACCTCGTGAAGCTGCTTACATATTGGGCATCAAGATCTATAGAGATAGATCAAGATGCTTGATAAGTTTTTTCAATGAGTACATACCTTGACAAGATTTTGAAGTAGTTCAAAATGGAACAGTCAAAGAAAGAGTTCTTGCCTGTGTTACAAGGTGTGAAATTGAGTAAGACTCAAAACCCAACCACGGCAGAAGATAGAAAGAGAATGGAAGTCATTCCCTATGCCTTGGCCATAGGTTCTATAAAGTATGCCATGCTGTGTACCAGATCTATTGTATACCCTACACTGAGTTTGGCAAGGGAGTACAATAGTGATCTAGGAGTAGATCACTGGACAGCGGTCAAAATTATCCTTAGTGGAATAAGGATATGTTTCTCGATTATGGAAGTGACAAAAGGTTCGTCGTAAAAGGTTACGTCGATGCAAGTTTTGACACCGATCCGATGACTCTAAGTCTCGATCTAGATACATATTGAAAGTGGGCTAATTAGCTAGAGTAGCTTCGCAGAGCATTGTAGACATAGAAAATTGCAAAATACATAACGGATCTGAATGTGAAAGACCCGCTGACTAAGACTCTCTCACAATCAAAACATGATCACACCTTAGTACTCTTGGGTGTTAATCACATAGCGATGTGAACTAGATTACTGAATCTAGTAAACCCTTTGGGTGTTGGTCACATGACGATGTGAACTATGGGTGTTAATCACATGATGATGTGAACTATCGATGTTAATCACATGGTGATGTGATCTAGATTATTGACTCTAGTGCAAGTGGGAGATCAAGGAAATATGCCCTAGAGGCAATAATAAAGTTATTATATATTTCTCATATCATGATAAATGTTTATCATTCATGCTAGAATTGTATTAACCGGAAACATGATACATGTGTGAATGCATTGTAGGATCGGAAGTATGTCTAGAGGGGGGGTGATTAGACTACTTGACAACTCAAAAATTTTGCCTTTTGATTTGAGTAGTTTCTTAGCAAGTTCACAATGATAATCAAGTCAAGTATCACCCTACACATGCAATTCTAGAGTTGTGGCAGCGGAAAGTAAATTGCATGTATAGTAAATGAGAGGAGGAGAAGAGCAAATGCAATGGAGACACGGAGATTTTTTCTCGTGGTTCCGATAGGTGGTGCTATCGTCAATCCACGTTGATGGAGACTTCAACCCACGGAGGGTAACGGCCATGCTGAGTCCACGGAGGGCTCCACCCACGAAGGGTCCACGAAGAAGCAACCTTGTCTATGCCATCATGGCTTACGCCCACGGAGGACTAGCCTTACTCGGGTAGATCTTCACGAAGTAGGCGATCTCCTTGCCCTTACAAACTCCTTGGTTCAACTCCACATCATGACGGAGGCTCCCAAGTGACACCTAACTAATCTAGGAGGCACCACCTCCAAAAGGTAATAGATGGGGTTGGTGATGATGAACTCCTTGCTCTTGTGCTTCAAATGATATCTCCCCAACACTCAACTCTCCTCACTGATTTGGCTGTGGTGGAAGAAGGGATTGAGTGGAAAGCAACTTGGGAAGACTAGAAATCAAGTTTCATATGGTGGGAGTGGAGCAACTTGATCTCAACACAAGGGTAGGTAGTTTTCTTCTCGAAATGTAAGGTAGGAGTGGTAGTTCTTTCTCGATGGCTCTCTCCACTAATGAAGAGGAGGTGGAGGGTATTTATAGCCTCCACACAAAATCCAACTGCTACACACATTTGATTAATCTCGGTCGACCGGTTGACAACTCGGTCGACCGAAAGTTCAAATCTTAGAACGTTGGGATTTTCGGGGACCGAAAATACAATCTCTGCTAGTCCGATTCTTCCAAAGTCTAGGGTTTGCCAATCTCGGTGGGACCGATTTTCTCATCTCGGTGACACCGATTTGAGTACGTATGTTACGTAAGGTTGGCAACACCAATTTCGAATGACCGAGTTTGGAATCGAAAATCCGAGATTCTTAGGGTTTGGGTATATGGTGAGGTGGTTCATCTCGTGTGACTGAGTTTGGAATCGGTGGGACCGAGATTACTTATGAGTTTATGTTGGAATGAAAGATTGCTGATTGTTTGAGAGATAAATCACTAAGCACTTTAGAGCAACCAGATCATCATCATAACCTCACCCCCTTTTAATAGTATTGGCTTTCCTATGGACTCAATGTGATCTTGGATCACTAAACCAAAATGGAGTCTTGAGCTTTTGCCAATGTTTTCCTTAGCATTTTGAGGGGTCCACATCATCACTCATTGCCATACCCATATCACTGAACTTTCTGAAATATTCTCAAGAAATGATTAGTTCAATGATATATATGTTGTTATTAATTACCAAAACCACCTGAGGATTAGTTGCACTTTCAATCTCCCCCTTTTTGGTAATTGATGACAACATATAGATCAAAGCTTCGACAAATGATATAATCAATGAATAATATCGTCGCTTTGAGAAGTATGTGATAAGCAAGAGCTCCCCTAAATTTGTGCATTATTTAAGATTTATGCTTGAATGCAAATGCACAATCGATTAGGATCATGGGTTACTCTTCCATGTCACATACATCTTGGTGGAGCGCACAAAATGATAAGAATGAATAACATGCACCCAATCACCAAGACATGAGTAAATGATCATACAAGATATGAATGGAATATGATAGACATCAAGCACACATTAAGCACAAGATGATCAAGCACTCATCAAGATAGAGCAAACGAGTATCAAACACACGAAGTATCTCAAAGAACTCAAAAGTATCTCAAGGAAAACCGCAAACGAAGGAGCAAAAACGAGCAATCTCTCTCGAAGTTCTATGATCTATACACTTTTCCCTTTGGCAACAAGTTACCAAAAGTTCGAAGGTATAGAGCTAATCGCCACTGGACTCGCCGGGCGGCCCTCGCCTCGTGTCGATGGAGTGGAGATAGCTGATCTCGCGAAAGCTTCGCCAAGTCTGTGAAGCCGAGGAGTGGATACCGAGCTGGTGCCGAACCGATGGAGCTGTAGGAGGTGCTGATGTAGTAGCCTGGATCTCGACATCGAATAGCAGCTGATCCGGCTTTGTGGGCACTGCAGCAGCTGCTCATAGTCATCCCGACCATGTCACCTTCCATCTCCTTCATGAGTTCTCGCTTTCTCCTCTTAGCTTCCTCAATGTCCGTGATCAAGCTTGTTGACGGTGACTGCACTTCAGCCACCTTGACGCCCGTGAGCATGGAACTTATCCTCAACTATCCTCTCAAGGCTCTCCCGAGATCTGCACTATGCTGGCCAAAGCGAGCTCAATTCTCCGAGTGGCTTCAAGAAGTTGTTCTCGAACGCCTTGGGCTTTGCTGCTGCTTCCTTCTCAGCTTTAGCTTGTTTGGCAGCTTCAGACTTAGCATGTCCTTCTACAGATGTGGGAGCATTCTCACCATCACAACCTCGTTGTCCTCATGTTCAGCTGCAAAGGGCAAGTGGGGTCTATCCAACAGTAGGTGTCCGTGCAAACTTGGCATTAATGAGCATCCTAATATGCGAGCAAACCCACATGACCTCTTCTCGTCTGTCGCTGTCCTCTTGATAGTTTCTACTATCGTGTCCATCACCTTAAAAGGTGTCTTCTGGTCTAGAATGTGCAGCATGTTGATAGAGTACCTCTTATCATGCGATGGTCCTCGACTTAGGCATCAAAGTATGCCTCGTAATGGTGTTGGTGGTTGGGAGACCTGCTCAAGATAGTAGACTGATCCAAGCTTCCAAATCTCTACATCCTTCACATCTACCTCATTGTACATGTTCTTCATTGACTCGTGATTTTTCTTCGAATGCCATAGACATCAATATCATCTTCCTTGAAACAGGTGCATTCAGCAACACTTCCATTCTTCAACAAGAGAATGGAATCTCGCCTTCTCGTCATCCATACAATCCGCCATCCGGATAGAAGTGGGCGTGGCATAGAACGCATGATCATCTCGCTGCTCCAGCAACAATTTCGACCAACGAACTCGCAATCCCACAAGCAAAGGAAGCTTTATGCACATGTGGGAAATAGTCTCGTGTTTTCACCGCCGATGTATTCCCAAATAACGATCTTGTGTCAAGAATAATTGGCTTCTTGTCCATGAGCACTGCCTCATAAAAGTCTTGTTGCTCTCTAGTGTGGAATCTTGAGTCAATCGCTGTTCTTCTCCGTGGCATATGGATCTGCTTGCCTCCATAGCTCGAGACCTTTGTCCTTCCTTTCCTTCATATTTTCAGCTCGAGGATGAGCTTCATTATGAACTGCAGCTTCGCTTCGAGCTTGAGCAAAACATGAGCCTCATCATCCGATTCTCGCAGTGGCACATTATCCTTCTTCTTTTCTCGACGCAGTATGTTCCTCACAGCCTTCTTTGGCTTGGCAGCTGGTTTGGCTTGGGCTGCCTTTTGCTGGAGCTGATTTCTTAACCTTTGTGGGTGCTCCTCGCTCGATGGCATCACCCATCAACTTCGCTTCGAGGAGGCTGAGGTGCTTCCTCATCGTAATCATCATCATCATCGCAGCCTCTTCATGAACTTTCTCTTCCTCTTGGAAGTCTTCTTAATTTTGCCGGAGGTTTCTTCCATGCTGAGCTTCAGGCAATGAGAGATTTTGCCACTTTGCTTGTGCCTTTCTTTGATCTGTTGCTCTTGATAGCTCTTGGCAACCACTTGCCTTTTAGGCTTAGAAGATATTTCCTCATCAGCAATGAAATCAATCTTCCTCATCTGAATTTCTTCCTCCTGCCCTCGTGGCAGCCGCAGTAGTCCACTTGGAGTGCTTTCTCCATCATCCTAAAAACTGCTTGCTTCGACTTGTAGCTGCCTCGAATCTCAACTGCATCTCGCACTGTTCGACCGCTACTTCTTCGCATATGACCGACAACCTGTGAATAGAATAGGTATAGGCGTAATAGAAGAGTTATCACAAACCGCAGAGGATTTTGCAAAAGAATGAGTTCAAACTTTAGTTTTAGGTTTTCACAGTATACATGTCGGTCTCGACCGAAGTCTATCAATTCGTGAAACCAAGTGTCTAAACAGACCACATACACCACTTTCGTTGGACCGAAATGGGTTTCGGCCCAGCCGAGACTACTAGGGTTTCATGAATCTTCACTTCGGTCACCGATTGGTACAACTCGGTTTCACCGGTGTGCAAAGGTAATGGCCAGAGGCCAAATCGGTCATCCGAAATGTCAAATCGGTCACACCGAGATGTGTTCGCGGAAACCTAACCCTAAAATTTTCACTCGAAATTTGTTCTATGACCTAAACGGCTGGATAGGAATATCTCAATCTTGGCAAGAAACATGGCAACGCCTATCGCATTGAATCAGCGATTGAGCACGAGAGGGATGAAACTCACCCAATGCGGTGGAGTTTACCACGGCGCAACGGCGCGATGAGAGGAACCGCTGACGGCGATGGAGACCATGGCGAGGGCGCACAAGCGACGGCGGAGACGATCCGGAGACCAAGGCGACGGCAGCTAAGGGTTTGAGGGCGAAGCGCTTGAAGAAGTAATCAACACGCCTGCCCTCGAGTATATATACCTTCGGTTGTCGGTGGGACCGAAGTTTGAAAACTCGTGGGACCGAGATGGTTAATCGCAGCAAGCACTCACTTCGTCACGCCGAATTTGAAACTCGGTTTCACCGAGGTGAAAACCTAGATCAATCCAAGTGATTTCGGTCCGTCCGATTTGAGTATATCGGTTTGACCGAAAGTACTTAGAAGGTTTTGGAAGTTAGGCTTTGACGGATCGGTGGCTCCGAGTGCTCCTCACTCGGTCTGTCCAAAAAGTCTTGTTCAAAGTTTGTGATATAAGCATGAATAGAGTTTGAGACAAGAAAGCATAGATAGCTAGGGAGGAACTTAGGCATTCTTGTCCATCCATTTGGTCAAAAAGAGAAACCATAAAGACCAAAGCAACAAATGGATGTCCTCGAATGGATAAACTCATGCATCCAACATGCTCACACAATAAGATAGCAAATGAAATATGTGTCAAACATGCACAAACAAAACACTAACAGCTAGCACACAATTTGGCGATGACTAGGTCATCTATATATGAGTATATTGATTTAGGAGTCAAATGAGAACATTTGATCATAGGTCATACTCATCGCTTAATCACAAGTGGGGTTACCACTTTTCCATAAAGCATTAATGTGTTCACATCATTAGAAGATGCTTTAGCTCATTTCTTTAGAGCAAAGCTCCCTTGATGTGAGAACCCCTTTAAAGGGTCAAACTAACCTTGGGTTGTCGTTGAAGACTTCATGTAGATGTTGAAGATGTGGATGCTCAATGTTGATGAAGATCACCAAGAGTTGGGAGCAATCCTTTGGATTCGAGCACTTTCAATACCTACATGGGTTAGTCCCACAAGGAACAAACAAGAATATCCATGGACATAGATTGAAGTTCACAATAGATGATGTCCATGAAAGCAATGATTACCTTGTCCCTTGACTTACCAACATGAGGGTTTGTGACTCCATGAACTAGTGCAAGATGTGGAAGTTGATTGCACAAGTTCTCGCCAAAATGAATATGAGTGAAGTATATTATGAGTCACCTCAAGAACTCTCTAGTTCTTCTTCTTCGATCCACATCATCTTGATGGGAATCCTTGGGGTAGTAGTTGAGCTTGTTGAAGTAGAACTTGAAGTTGCCTTGGGAACCCACTTGACCATGGCCTTGGGTGCTTCAATGAATGCATCAATCTCCTCTTGAAGCTTGTCCTTGCCTTTTAGCTTGTGGTCTTGTGGTGGAAGGTCATCTTGAGCTCGTTCTCGCTTGAAGAAGTAGGATCATACTTCTTCTTGAGAGACAAACTTTGGAGAGGGATATTGACCTTCTTCCCATTCAACACCCTCGGCGCTGAACTTTCGCTCAAAACCAATTCCTTGATTCTTCCGTGTCTTCCTTGTTTGCAACAATTTCTCAAAGCTCTTGCTTCCGCAAGACTCTTGTAGACACCTTTCTATAATCCCTTTCAATAGACTATTTTCTTGCTCAAGTGAAACTTGGCTTGAAACATTGTTAGTGGAATCAAGAGAATTACTAGAAGTAACAACATTTGATTTAGCATGATTATTGTTACTACTAGATGAAGAATTTTTCTTATGCTTGTCATGCTTAGTTTTGATAGGTGGCAAGAAATTAGACAAGAGAAGTCGCTTGGCAAGATATGAAGAACTCTTCTTTCAAGATCGCCATTGATAGCTTTTAGAAACTCATGTTCTTGCTCTAGATTGAGCTTCTCAAGCGTAGCTTCTCATGAGATCTTAGGAGCTCTCTATGATCTTCTTGAGTTGTTTCATGAGCTAACTTAAGAGTGTTTAGTTCTTTAGTTAGACGCTCAATCTCCTTCATAGCATTGTCATTCGACTCTTCTCGACTATAAAGACTACTAGCATGTTCATCATTACTAAGCTCACTAGATTTATCATGTAAAAGCTCATCTTCACCAAGCAAGTCATCCTCATCACTATCAAAGTCAATAAACTCAGGATGTGATACCTTGGGGCCTTTTGCCATGAAGCATCTTCCAATTCCCTCATTTGGTGAATCAAATATGTCATAGGAGTTGAAGTTGAGGACACTAGAGCAAGACCGCAACACCTTCATCTTGATCAGATTCGAGTTTGAGTGATAGCTTCTTTCGAGTGATTGTCGAGTCGGAGCCGAAACCCATTCACCAACATGAGCTTGATGTTTTCTTCTTGTGTAGCTCCTTGATGACTTGTCTTTCCTTTCCGAATCCTTGCTTCTCCGAGAGGATCTTCGCTCATAACGATCATCTCTACTCCTTCTCTTTTCGAGGCGACTCTTCTTGAGCTTCTTCTTCTTGGAGATTCTTCTTCTCTTGTGGGGAGTCGAACACTCATTTGAGTAGTGTCCGGTCTTCCACAATGGTAGCAGCTTCGATCACGACTAGAAGATCTCTTTCATCATATGATCTAGACTTTGAGCTTCTTTCCTTGCTTCTACTCTTGTAGAATTTGTTGAAGTTCTTCACCATTAGGCTTATCTCTTCATTGGAAACTAGCTTGTCACTTGAGGATGTGGGAGCTTCAACTGCAGCTTTGTAAGCACCACTTGACTTGTTGTGAAGCTCTTCCTTATCTTTAAGTGTCATCTCATGAGCAACAATCCTTCCAATGACTTCGTAGGCTTGAGATCTTTGTAGTTTGGCATCATTTGAATCAAAGTGCACACGGTGTCGCATTTTCCATCCAAAGCTCGAGAATCTTCTTGATGATGAATCGGTCGGTCATTTCTTCGCTTCCTAAGCCTGCCATCTCATTGGTGATGAGAGCAAGCCTAGAGTACATTTCAGCTAATTCTTCACCTTCCTTCATCTTGAACTTGTCAAGTCGACCTTGAAGAACATCTAGCTTTGATTCCTTCACGGACTCGTACCTTCGCATTTCACCAAAGTATCCCAAATCTCTTTTGCATTCTCAAGACGGCTGATCTTGTTGAACTCCTCGACACAAAGCATTGAAGAGAATGTCACAAGCTTGAGCATTGTTCAGAACATCCGCAACTCATCCGCAGAGCTTCGCGATCCGAACTTTTCCTTCTTCAAGAACTCACCTTGCAAGCCAACACAAATAATGCCCCATGCGGCAGGTTATGTCCAAGAATATGCATTTTCATTTTATGCTTCCAACTAGCAAAGTTTGAACCATCAAAGTAAGGACCTCTACGAAAATTACCCTCACTAGACGCCATACTCTCCTAGGTTGTGAAACCAAGCTTATGGAGTCCAATGCAATGGAAACCAATCCAATGGAGACCAAAGCTCTGATACCACTTGTAGGATCGGAAGTATGTCTAGAGGGGGGGTGATTAGACTACTTGACAACTCAAAAATTTTGCCTTTTGATTTGAGTAGTTTCTTAGCAAGTTCACAATGATAATCAAGTCAAGTATCACCCTACACATGCAATTCTAGAGTTGTGGCAGCGGAAAGTAAATTGCATGTATAGTAAATGAGAGGAGGAGAAGAGCAAATGCAATGGAGACACGGAGATTTTTTCTCGTGGTTCCGATAGGTGGTGCTATCGTCAATCCACGTTGATGGAGACTTCAACCCACGGAGGGTAACGGCTGCATGAGTCCACGGAGGGCTCCACCCACTAAGGGTCCACGAAGAAGCAACCTTGTCTATGCCATCATGGCTTACGCCCACGGAGGACTAGCCTTACTCGGGTAGATCTTCACGAAGTAGGCGATCTCCTTGCCCTTACAAACTCCTTGGTTCAACTCCACATCATGACGGAGGCTCCCAAGTGACACCTAACTAATCTAGGAGGCACCACCTCCAAAAGGTAATAGATGG
>JAHHZJ010008045.1:0-15097 GCA_021437245.1 Aegilops speltoides | reverse complement strand
AGGTTTTATGCATTGATGTTATATGCACGGTAGAACACAAGTGAGTGTGGGCGATAAAGTCATACCGCTACCAAAGATGTCATACTTTGGTTCAGCGGTATTGTTGGATGAAGCGCCCGGACCGACATTACGCCAGACGCTTACGCGAGACTAGTTTTACCACCGTGCTTTGCACAGTGACTAGCGGGTGTCTGCTTTCTCCAACTTTAGTTGAACCGTAAGGTCAAAACTTTAGTCGAACTGACGGCTACGCCTGTCCTTATGGTTAAAACAGCACCAACTTGACAAACTATCGCTGGGTTTTGATGCGAGGTGAGATTGGTTCTTGCTTAAGCCCGTAGCAGCCACGTAAAACTTGCAACAACAAAGTAGAGGACGCCTAACTTGTTTTTGCATGGCATGTTGTGATGTGATATGGTCAAGACGTGATTAGATATAAGTTGTTGTATGAGATGATCATGTTTTGTTGAAGTTATCGCAATCGCGTAAGCCCTCTGGATGTCTCTTTGTTGCATAAGATGCAAGTGCCAAATTATTGCTTTACTTTATCGTTATGCGATAGCAATAGTTGCAAAAGCAATAGTTAGTGAGATTTAACATGTGACGCACATTGATATAGATCAAGATGATGAAGATCATGGTGTCGCGTCGGATTTATAGAGATCATGACAAGATTTTGAGATGGAGATCAAAGGCTAAGATGATCATGGCCATATCATGTCACATATTTTGATTGCATATGATGTTTATCTATTATACATCTTATTCTTGCTTTAATTGACGGTAGCATTTTAAGATGATCTCTTACTAATTATCAAGAAGTGTTCTCCCGAGTATGCACCGCTGCCAAAGTTCGTCGTGCCTGACACCACGTGATGATCGGTGTGATAAGCTCACGCCCATCTACAACGGGTACAAGCCAGTTTGCACACGCGAATACTCAGTTAAACTTGACGAGCCTAGCATATGCAGATATGGCCTCGGAGCACGGAGACCGAAAGGTCGAGCGTGAATCATATAGTAGATATGATCAACATGAGATGTTCACCATTAAGAATTGAAAACTACTCCATCTCACGGATGATCGCTATGGTTTAGTTGATTTGATCACGGATCACTTAGATGACTGGAGAGATGTCTGCCTAAGGGGAGTTCTTAAGTAATATGATTAATTGAACTTAATTTCTCATGAACTTAGTCCCGTAGTATTTTGCAAATTATGTTGTAAGATCAATAGCTCGTTGTTGTTTATATGTTTATTTTCATATGTTCCTAGAGAAAATTATGTTGAAAAATGTTAGTAGCAATGATGCGATTGGATCCGTGATTTGAGGTTTATCCTCATTGCGCACGTAAGAATTATGTCCTTAATGCACCGCTAGGTGATGCACCTATTGCAGAGCAGATGCAAACGTTATGAACATTTGGCTAGCTCAAGATGATGACTACTTGATAGTTTAGTGCACCATTCTTAACGGTTTAGAATCGGGACTTCAAAGATGTTTTGAACATCATGGACCATATGAGATGTTCCAGAGTTGAAGTTTATATTTCAAGAAATACCCGAAGTTGAGAGATATGAAGTCTCCAACAAGTTCTATAGCTAAAAGATGGAGGAGAATCGCCAACTAGTGAGCAAGTGCTCGATTGTCGGTACTACAATCGCTGAATCAAGTGGGAGTTAATCTTCCAGATAAGATAGTGATTGACAGAATTTTTCTAGTCACCATCACTAAGTTACTAGAACTTCGTGATGAACTATAGTATGCAAGGGTGACGAAAACGATTCTGAGCTCTTCGTGATGTTGAAATCGACGAAGGTAGAATCAAGAAAGAGCATCAAGTGTTGATGATTGACAAGACCACTAGTTTCAAGAGAAGGGCAAAGGGAAAGAAAGGAACTTCAAGTGGAAAGACAAGCAAGTTGTCACTCCCGAAGAAGCCCAAAGCTGGACCATAGCCTGAAACCGAGTGTTTACACCGCAAAAGGAAATGGTCAATGGAAGCGAAATGCCCCAATATTTGGTGGATAAGAAGGATGGCAAAGTGAACAAGGGTATATTTGATATATGATTATTGATGTGTGCTTTACTAGTGTTTATAGTAGCCCCTGAGTATTTGATACTTGTTCGTTGCTAAGATTAGTAAATCAAACAGAGTTACATAATAAACCGAGACTAGTTGAGGGAAGTGACCATGAGTGTTGGAAATAGTTCCAAGATTGATATGATCATCATCACAATACCCTATATTTTCTAGATTAGTGTTAAAGCTAAATAAATGTTATTTAGCGCTGCTTAGCATGAATATGATTTGACATGTTTGTTATACGGTTATTCATTTGAAGAAGAATAATTGTTATTCGCTTACATGAATAAGACCTTCTATGGTTATACACCCAATAAAAATAGTTTGTTGATCTCGATCAGAGTGACACATATTCATAATATTGATGCCAAAAGATGCAAAGTTAATAATGATAGTGTAAGCATTTATTTGTGGTATCGCCGCTTAATAATATCGGTGTAAAGCGATGAAGAAACTCCATAAAGATGGATTTTGGAATCACTTGGTTATGAATCATTTGATGCTTCATGTAACTGCGTTTTTGAACATACCGACAGCGTGATCCAATGTTGATGTCAGGTATCGTCTCTTACCCATTTTTATCTTAAACTGGAGACGATTACCTTACGAACTGGTTTGTGCTGAAACCTGCTGTCGCTTCAAAGCTTGGGGCTTGCGATAGTTTATAGGAAATCAGATATATTTGCAAAATTTTCCTTAATTGGAAAAATAGTTCATCGCTGAAATCAGTTCCAAAGATTCCTACACCAATTAGGAGGAAGCTAATGATGATGACATGAAACTTCCGATTGTTGCTATAGAACTCGAGGTCTTAGAGTACGGTCCGCACCAGATTTGTAATCCCTGCTCGGAAGTCATGTTACTAGACCATGATGAACCCAATAACTATGAGGAAGCGATGATGAGCCCAGATTCCGCAAAATGGCTTAAGGCCATGAAATCTGAGATGGGATCCATGTATGAGAATAAAGTGTGGACTTTGGTGGAGTTGTTCATGATCGCAAGCCATATTGTATAAATGGATCTTCAAGAGGAAGACGGACGTTAATAGTAGTGTTATTCTATAAAGCTCAACTTGTCGCAAAAAGGTTTTTGACAAGTTCAAGGTGTTGAATACAATGAGATTTTCTCAACTGTAGCGATGCTTAAGTCTGTCCGAATCATGTTAGCAATTGCCAAAATTTATGAAATCGCAAATGGATGTCAAACTGCATTCCTTAATGGTTTTCTTAAAAAGGAGTTGTATATGATGCAACCGTAGGTTTTGTCAATCCTAAAGGTGCTAACAAAATATGCAAGCTCTAGCGATCCATCTATGGACTGTGCAAGCATCTCAGTTGAATATACGCTGATAAGTTGATCAAAGATATAGTTTTACATGACTTACGGTGAAGCCTCAGATTACAAGAAAGTGAGGGGAGCACTACAACATTTCGATAAGTATATGTGAATGACATATTGTTGATCGTAAATAATGTAGAATTATTCTCGCAAAGCATAAAGGAGTGTTTGAAAGGAGTTCTTAAAATAAAGACCTCAAGAAGCTACTTACATATTGAGCATCAAGATCTATTGAGATAGATCAAGACGCTTGATAAGATTTTCAATGAGTACGCATTTTGACAATATTTTGAAGTAGTTCAAAATGGAATAGTCAAAGAAGGAGTTCTTGCCTATGTTGCAAGGTGTGAAGTTGAGTAAGACTCAAGACCCACCATGGCGTAAAATAGAAAGAGAATGAAAAGTCATTCCCTATGCCTCATAGGTTCTATAAAGTATGCTATGTCATGGAACTGCACCTATTGTATACTACCGCCTGGTTTGGCAAGGAGCAATAGTGATCTAGGAGTAGATCGACATTGGTCAAAATTATCCTTAGTGGAATAAGGATATGTTTTCAATTATGGAGGTGACAAAAGGTTCATCGTAAAAGGTTACGCCGACAAGTTTTGCACCGATCCGTATGACTCTTAACTGATACATATTGAAAGTGGGAGCAATTAGCTAGAGTAGCTCCGCAAAGTATTATAGACATAGAATATTTGTAAATACATACGGCTCAATGTGATGCATCTGCCGACTAAACTTCTCACGAGCAAAACATGATCCTTGTACTTTTGGGTGTTAATCACATAGCGATGTGAACTATATTATTGACTCTAGTAAACCCTTTGGGTGTTGGTCACATGACAATGTGAACTATGGGTGTTAATCATATACGATATGATTATTGGTGTTAAATCACATGGCGATGTGAACTAGATTGACTCTAGTACAAGTGGAGATCAAGGAAATATGCCCTAGGCAATAATAAAGTTATTATTTATTTCTTATTTCATGATAAATGTTTATTATTAATGCTAGAATTGTATTAACCGGAAACATAATACATGTGTGAATAAATAGACAAACATAGTGTTGTTGGGGAACGAGTAATTTTAAAAAATTCCTACGCACACGCAAGATCATGGTGATGATATAGCAACGAGGGAGAGTGTTGTCTACGCACTCGAGACCAAGCGAAGCGCTGACGCAACGTGAGAGGAAGTAGTCGTGACGTCCCCCGGGTCGACCGATCCAAGCACCGCTATCTGCACCTCCGAAGTTCTTGACACACGAGCTCGATGACGCACCTCGATCTCCAATCCAGAGAGGTTCCGAGGGGAGTTCCACAAGATGACGGTGGTGACGATCTTGATGTTCTCTCCGCAGGCTTCGCCAAGCACCGCTACAATATGATCGAGTAATATCGTGAGGGGGCACCGACACGGCTAAGGAACGATCAATGATCAACTTGTGTGTTCTAGGGTGCCCCTACCCCGTGATATAAAGGAGGGAGGGAGGAGGGTCGCCCAACGGGCGCTGCTGAGAGGGGAACCACTCCAAGTAGGTTTCCTTTTTCCTAATCTTATTTGGAGGGGGAAGGAGTACTAGTATTAGGAAGTAGTACTAGTAGTAGAAATAGGAGAGGGGAAGGAGAAAGGAGGGGCGGGCCCCTCCCCAATTCGATTATTGGGGCGCCTCCCTTGCTCCTTCTCCCTTCTTCCTACATGGGCCCAATAAGGCCCATATACCTCCCGGGGTTCCTGAACCTCCCGAGCTCCAAACTCCTCCGGATCCTTTCCGTGTCCAAATATATCCGTCCAATATATCAATCTTTATGTCTCGACCATTTCGAGACTCTCGCCATGTCCGTGATCATATCCGGACTCCAAACAAACTTCGACATCAAAATACATAAACTCATAATATAATTGTCATCGAAACCTTAAGCGGCAGACTACGGTTCGAGAACAATGTAGACATGACCCAGACACGCCTTCGGGTCAATAACCAATAGCGACCTGGATGCCCATATGGTTCCTACATATTCTATGAAGATCTTTATCGGTCAAACCGCATAACAACATACTTTGTTCCTTTGTCATCAGATTACATTTGCCCGAGATTTGATCGCTTTGATCCAATACCTAGTTCAATCTCGCTACCGCAAGTCTCTTTACTCGCTCAGAATACGCCATCTCATAACTAACTCATTAGTTATATGCTTGCAAGGCTTAAGTGATGAGTATTACCGAGAGGGCCTGTAGATACCTCTCCGACAATCGGAGTGACAAATCCTAATCTCAATTATGCCAACTCAACATGAACCTTCGGAACACCTATAGAGCACCTTTATAATCACCCGCCACGCCAGACGCTTGGTAGCACACAAAGTGTTCTTCCGTAAACAGGAGTTGCACAATCTCATAGTTGCAGGAACTTTGTATAAGTCATGAAGAAAGCAATAGCAAGATACTAAACGATCAAGTGCTAGGCTAATGAATGGTCATGTCAATCACATCATTCTTCTAATGATGTGATCCCACTAATCAAATGACAACACATGTCTATGGTCGAAACATAGCCATCTTTGATTAATGAGCTAGTCAAGTAGAGGCATACTAGTGACTATAGTTTTGTCTATGTATTCACACATGTATTATGTTTTGTTAATACAATTCTAGCATGAATAATAAACATTTATCATGATATGAGGAAATAAATAATAACTTTATTATTGCCTCTAGGCATATTTCCTTCACTCCCACTTGCACTAGAGTCAATAATCTAGTTCACATATCACGTGATTTAAGACCAATATTCATATCTCAGATATGATTAACATCCAGTTCACATCATCATGTGACCAACATCCAAAGGGTTTACTAGAGTCAATAATCTAGTTCACATCGCTATGTGATTAACACCCAAAGAGTACTAAGGTGATCACGCTTTTGCTTGTGAGAGAAGCTTAGTCAACTAGTCCATACATTCGTACGATGTATTTTGCAAATGTTCTATGTCTACAATGCTCTGCACGGAGCTACTTTAGCTAATTGCTCCCACTTTCAATATGTATCCAGATTGAGACTTAGAGTCATCCGGATCGTGTGAAAACTTGCACCGAGGTAACTTTACGACGGGCTCTTTTATCACCTCCATAATCGAGAAATATTCCTTAGTCCTCACTAAGGATATTCTTGATGTCCAAAGGATCTACCCTAGATCACTATTGTACTCCCTTGTCAAATAAGAGCAAAGTATAGAATAGGTCCTGCACATAGCATAGCATACTTTATAGAACCTATGATCGAGGCATAGGGAATGACTTTTCATTCTTTCTATTTTCTCATTGTGGTCGGGATTTGAGTCTTACTCAATTTCATACCTTTCCAACACGATAAGAACTTTTCTTTGACTCTCCATTTTGAACTATTTCAAAATCTTGCCAAGGTATGTACTCATTGAAAATCTTATCAAGCCGCCTTGATCTATCTCAATAGATCTTGATGCTCAATATGTAAGTAGCTTTTTGCGAGGTCTTTAAAGAACTCCTTTAAAACACTCCTTTATGCTTTGCGTAAAATTCTACATTATTTCTCGATCAACAATATGGCACTCACATATACTAATCTAAAGGTGAGTGCTCCCACTCACTTTATTGTAAATACAGCTTCATCGTAAGTCCATATAAAACTATATGCTTGATCAACTTATCAAAGCGTATATTCCAACTCAGATGCTTGCACCAGTCCATAGATGGATCATTGAGCTTGCACATTTTGTTAGCACTTTAGGATTGACAAAACCTTCCGTTGCATCATATACAACTCTTCTTAAGAAAACCATTAAGGAATGCAGTTTTGACATCCATTTGCCGATTTCATAAATGGCAATTGCAACATGATTCGACAGACTTACATCATACGAGTGAGAAAATCTCATCGATTCAAACCCTTGAACTTGTTGAAAACCTTTGCAACAAGTCGAGCTTTAGTGGATAGTAACACTACTATCGCTGTTCCGCTTTCCTCTTGAAGATCCATTTATTTAACATGGCTTGTCGATCATCGAGCAAGTCAATCAAAGTCCATACTTTGTTCTCATACACGGATCATATCTCGATTTTATGGCCTCAAGCCATTTCATGAATCGGGCTCATCATCGCTTCCTCATAGTTCGTGAGGTTCATCATGGTCTAGTAACATGACTTCCGTAACAGCAGTACCGCACTCATCAAAAGCGGACTATACTTTGGAAGACCTACGAGGTTTTGTAGTAACTTGATCTAAAGTTTCATGATCATCATTAGCTTCCTCACTAATTGGTGTAGGAATCATCGAACTGATTTCCGTGATGAACTACTTTCCAATGGGAGAAGGTACAAATTACCTTATCAAGCTCTACTTTCCTCCCACTCACTTCTTTCGAGAGAAACCTTCTCTAGAAAGGATCCATTTTAGCAACGAATATCTTGCCTTCGGATCTGTGATAGAAGGTGTACCAATAATTTCATTTGGGTATTCTATGAAGACGCATTCGATTTGGGTTCGAGCTTATCAGATGAAACTTTTTCACATAAGCACCGCAGTCCAAACTTTTAAAAACGCATAATTTGGTTTTGCTAAACCACAGTTCATATGGTGTCGCCTCAACTGATTTAGATGGTGCCCATTTAACGTGAATGCAATCGTCTCTAATGCATGATCCCAAAACGATATTGGTAAATCGGTAAGAAACATCATGGATTGTACTATATCCAATAAAGTACGGTTATGACGCTCGACACACCATTATGTGTGGTGTTCTCGTATGGAGTGTGAAACTATTCCACATTGTTTTAATTGAAGACCAAACTCGCAACTCAAGATATTCATCTCCACGATCGCATCACAGAAACTTTATTTTCTTGTTACGATGATTTTCCACTTCACCTAAAAATTTTGAACCTTTCAACTATTTCAGACTTATGTTTCATCAAGTAGATATACCCATATTCGCTCAAATCATCTTGTGAAGGTTTAAAATAACGATATTTTTGCCACGTAGCCTTCATACTCATTGGTCTCGCATACATATCAAGATGTATTATTTCCAATAAGTCAAGAGTTCGCTCCATTGTTCAAGAACGGAGTTTTAGTCATCTTTGTTGGAAATATGCCCCAGAGGCAATAATAAAAGTATTATTATATTTCAATGTTCATGATAATTGTCTTTGTTCATGCTATAACCGATTATCCGGAAATCGTAATACACGTGTGAACACTTAGACCCCAATATGTCCCTAGTGAGCCTCTAGTTGACTAGCCTGCTAGATAAATAGATAGTCATGGTTTCGACTATGGACATTGGATGTCGTTGATAACGGGATCACATCATTAGAGAATGATGTGATGGACAAGACCCAATCCTAAGCATAGCATAAAAGATCGATAGTTCGCTTTGCTAGTAGCTTGGCCAATGTCAAGTATCTCTTCCTTCACCATGAGATCAAACTCCTGTTACCGTGAGGGAGTGCCTTTGGTGTATCAAACGTCACAACGAATCGGGTGACTATAAAGGTGCATTATGTATCTCCGAAAGTATCCGCTGGCTGACACGGATCGAGATCTGGATTTGTCACCCGCATGACGGAGAGGTATCTGGCCCACTCGGTAATGCATCATCATAATGAGCCAAGTTGACCAAGGTGTGGCCACAGATGATGCATTGCGTACGAGTAAAGTGACTTGCCGTAACGAGAATGAACAAGGTATTGGGATACCGACGATCGAAGTCTCGCAAGTAATGTACCGATTGACAAAGGAATTGCATAGAGGGTTTGATCAATCTCGACATCGTGGTTCAACCGATGAAATCATCGAGGAGCATGTGGAGCCAACATGGGTATCTGCACTTCGCTGTTGGTTATTGCCCAGAGTCGCCTCGGTCATGTTCAAGGTCTCCGAACCCGTAGGGTCTACACAGGTTCGGGTGCTTAGGGTTAGAAGGAAGTCAAGTATGACTATCAATGTTGTTCGAGTCCTGATGAGATCTCCACGCCACGAGGAGTTTCGGAATGGTCCGAGGTAAAGAATAATATATAGGAAGTGGTATTTCGCCATCGAAAGTTTCGGTCTCCCGAGATGTACTGACCACGGAAGGGTCCCTGGTCCACCGAGGGGCCACTTATCCCGGAGGGCCCCATGGCTGAAGGGAGGGAGCCCATAGTGGGCTGGGCGCCGCCCCCTCAGGCTCACACTAGGGTTGAAACCCAGCTGGGGCCACTCTGGCTTGGGCACCACCTCTTGGTCACGCCCCCAGATTGGATCTCCCCTGTGGGGCCTATATAAAGGGGAGGGAGGGGGCTGCACCCATCTCCAAGGCGCAGCCCCTCCCTCCCCAACACTCCGAAGCGCCAAGCCCTCGCTCGAGAGTCGCTTCTCCACCATCACCACGTCAGGTCACGGAGCTATCTTCTCAACCTCCTTCCCTTGCTGGATCAAGACGGAGGAGATGTCATCATTCCGCACGTGTCAATCGCTATCAAAGTGATTTGAATCACGCTCGCACGACCCATCATCACCTTGCAAGCTTCCTGCACGATCTACAAGTGGTATGTAGATGCAATCTCCCTAGACTCGCCTTACATGAACTCATAGATGGATCTTGGTGAAACCGAGGAAAAATTTTAATTTTCTCGCAACGCTCCTCAACAAAGGCATCATGAGCTAGGTCTATGCGTAGTTCTCTAATGCACGAGTAGAACACAAGTGTGGGCGCTGATCTTGTCAACTTACTTGCCTCTACTAGTCTTTTCTTGCTCAACGGTATTGTGGGATGAAGCGCCCGACCAACCTTACACGCACGCTTTACGTGAGACCGGTTCCACCGAACGACATGCACTAGGCATAAGGTGGCTGGTGGGTGTCTCTCTCCCATTTTAGTTGGAGCGGATTCGATGAACAAGGCCCTTATGAAGGGTAAATAGAAGTTGACAAAATCACGCTGTGGTGTTTTCAGAGGTAAGAAAACGTTTTGCTAGAACCCAATCGCAGCCACGTAAAAGATGCAACAACAATTAGAGGACGCCTAACTTGTTTTTGCAATGATTGATCATGTGATGTGATATGGCCGGTTGTGATGAATGATGAATTGTGATGTATGAGATCATGTTCTTGTAATAGGATTCACGACTTGCATGTCGATGAGTATGACAACCGCAGAGCCATAGGAGTTGTTCTATTTTTTAGATGACCCACGTGTCATTGAAGAACGCCATGTAAACTACTTTACTTCATTGCTAAACGCTAGTCATAGAAGTAGAAGTAGTTGGCGGACAACTTCATGAAGAAGATGGAGATCATGATGATGGAGATCATGGTGTCAAGCCGGTGACAAGATGATCATGGAGCCTCAAGATGGAGATCAATGGAGCTTTATGATATTGGCATATCATGTCACAACTATATAATTGCATGTGATGTTTATTATGTTTATGCATCTTGTTTACTTAGGATGACGGTAGTAAATAAGATGATCCCATAAAAATTTCAAGAAGTGTTCTCCTAATCAGGCACCGCTGTTGCTACATCACGCTTCTAAGCACCACGTGATGATCGGGTGATGGATTCTTACGCTCACATACAACGGTGTAAGACAGCTTTTACAAATAAAACACTTAGGGTTAACTTGACGAGCCATGTGCAAACATGGCCTCGAACACTAAGACCGAAGGTCGAACACGAGTCGTATGGAAGATACGATCAACATGAAGATGTTCACGACGATGACTAGTCCGTCTCACGGATGATCTGGACACGCTAGTCGACTCGATCGCGTAACACTTAGATGACTAGAGGATGTCTAATCTAAGTGAGTTCATAATTTGATTAGAACTTTATTATCATGAACTTAGTCTAAAACCTTGCAAATATGTCTTGTAGATCAATGGCCAACGCTAATGTCAACATGAACTTCAACGCGCTCCTAGAGAAAACCAAGTCGAAAGATGATGGCAGAACTATACGGACTGGGTCCTAACCCGAGGATCACCCTCATAGCTGTGAAGCAATATGTCCTAGAAGGACCGCTAGGTGACCCGTTCTGAGAACCAAGACGTTATGAACGCTGGCAAGCTCGGCTGATGATTACCCTCGCTCAAGGCGGCATGCTTTACATAGAACCGGGCTCCAAAAGCGTTTGAGCACCACGGAGCATATGAGATGTTCAAGAGCTGAAACTAGTTTTCCAAGCTCATGCCCGGTCGAGATATGATGTCTCCGAAGTTCTACAGTTGTAAGATGGAGGAGAACAGCTCACAAGGAGCACATCTCAAGATGTCCGGGTTGCACAACCGATGACCCAAATTAACATTAACCTCCTCCTGATGAGGCGGTCATCGATGAATCCTCCGCCGCTTCCCACCAAGCTACAAGAGCTTTGTGATGAACTACAACATGCAGGATGGTAAAGACCATTCCTCAAGTGTTCTCGATGCTCAAGTCAGCAGAGGCTGAAATCAAGAAAGAACATCAAGTGTTGATGGTCAATAAGACCACTAAGTTCAAGAAGGGCAAGGTAAGAAGAACTTCAAGAAGGACGGCAAAGATGTTGCTGCCGCCGTAAGCCGCTTGCCGGAAGAAGTCAAAGAATGGACCCAAGCCCGAGATCGAAAGTGCTTTATTGCAAGGGAAGGGTCACCGAAGCGGAACTGCCCCAAATACTTAGCGGATAAGAAGGCCGCAACACCAAAGGTATATTTGATATACATGTAATGATGTGTATCTTACCAAGATTGTAGTAACTCCGGTATTTGATACCGCCGCTGTTTCATATTTGTAACTCACAGCAGAGCCGGAATAAACAGAGATTGGCTGGCGACGAGGTGACGGCGCGCCGTCGAATGGTTCCAGGTCGGTGATCGCACGCACGCTGCCTCTGCTCTACATTTACTCACGGATTAGTTTTGAACCTTAATAATTGTTATTTAGTGCCATGTTTGAGCATGAACATTGTATCCGGATCTCGCTTAATACGAGATGGCTACTCATTTAAGTCCGAGAATAATGGTTGTTCGATTTATATGAGAGATATGTTTTATGGTCATGCTCCGATGGTCAATGGTTTATTCTTAATGAATCTCGAATATTATACATGTTCATAGTGTAGATGCCAAAAGATGTAAAGTTGATAACGATAGTCCCACATACTGTGGTAATCGCCGCCTTGGTCACATTGGTGTCAAGCGTTGAAGAAGCTCCATGTCGATGGACTTTAGAGTCTCTTGATTATGAATCGCTCGACATGCTAACCATGCCTCTTAGGCAAAATGACCAAGACTGCCTCTCCGAAACAATGGAGCGAGCAACCAACTTGTTGGAAATCATACATACCGATGTAAAGGGTCCAATGAGCGCTGAGGCTCATGGAGGATATCGTTATGTTCTCACTCACCGATGACTTAAGTAGATATGGGTATGTTTACTTAATGAAACAAGTCCGAGACCTTGAAAAGTTCAAGGAATTTCAGAGTGAGGTAGAGAATCAACGGACCGAAAGATAAAATTCTTACGATCGATCGTGGAGGAGAATACTTAAGTCACGAAGTTTGGCTACACTTAAGGAAATGTGGAATCGTTCACAACTCACGCTACCGAACACCTCCTAAACGGTGTGTCCGAACGTCGAATCGCACTCTATTGGATATGGTGCGTCTATGATGTTCTTACCGATTTACCGCTATCATTTTGGGGATACGCCTAGAGACAGCCTACATTCACTTTAAATAGGGCCCGCCTAAACTGCTGGGACGATAACCGTATGAATTATGGTTTGGGAAGAAACCTGTCGTTGCTTTAAAAGTTTGGGGATGCGATGTTATGTCAAGAAACTTCAACCTAAAAAGCTCGAACCCAAGTCGGAAAATGCGATTCATAGGATACCCTAAGGAAACCGTCGGTATACCTTCTACTTAAGATCCAAGGCAAGATCTTTGTTGCTAAGAACGGATGCTTTCGAGAAAGAGTTTCTCTCAGAAGTAAGTGGAGGAAAGTAGAACTCATGAAGTACTACTCGAACGGGAAGGTGGTGCAGCGCAGAAACCGCTCCTTGATGCCCACACCAACTCAAGAGGAAAACAATGATGATGATCAAGGTACTTCGGATCAAGTTAGCATCAACCTCAAGGTCCATTAGGACACGCTCCGCACTGCAGTGGTACGGCAACCCTGTCATGGAAATCATGTTGTTAGACAACAATGAACCTTCAACTATGAAGAAGCAATGGCGGCCCAGATTCCAACAAATGGCTTGAAGCCATGAACCGAGATAGAATCCATGTATGAAAACAAAGTATGGACTTTGACGCATTTGCCCGATGATCAGCAGTGACGAAAACAAATGGATTTTAAGAAGAAGACGGACGCGATGGTAATGTTACCATCTATAGCTCGACTTGTCGCTAAGGGTTATCGACAAGTTCAAGGAATTGACTACGACGAGACTTTCTCCCGTAGCTAAGCTAAAGTCCATCCGAATCATGTTAGCAATTGCCGATACTATGATTATGAGATATGGCGATGGACGCCAAACGGCATTCCTTAACGGACATCTTAAGGAAGAGCTGATATGATGCAGCCGAAGGTTTTGTCGATCCTCGTAACGCTAATAAAGTATGCAAGCTCCAACATCCATTTATGGACTGCAAGCATCTCGAGTTGGAACATTCACTTGATGAGATGATCAAAGTTGCTTGATTTATGCGACTTATGGAGAAGCCTCATACATAAGAAAGTGAGGGAGCTCAGCATTTCTCTATTATATGTAGATGACATACTCTTGATGGGAAATGATACAAAACTTCGACAGCATTAAGGCCTACTTGAATAAGTGTTTTCAATGAAGGACCTTGGAGAAGTGTTATATATTAGGCATCAAGATCTATAGAGATAGATCGAGACGCCTCATAGGTCTTTCACAAAGCACATACCTTGATAAGGTTTTGAAGAGGTTCAAAATGGATCAGCCCAAGAAGGGTTCTTGCCTATGTTAAGGTGTGAGATTGAGCTCGCCTACCACCCACCACTGCAAAAGATAAAGAAGAGATGAGTGTCATCCCATGCTTCAGCCATAGGATCTATTATGTATGCATGCGTACTGCACTGATGTAAACCTTGCCGTAAGTTTGGTTGCAAGATACCAAAGTAATCCCGCAAGGAACACCGGACAGCGGTCAAGAACATCCCAAGGACCGAAAAGGACAAAGGACATGTTTTTATGGAGGAGACGAAGAGCTCGTCAGAAGGGTTACGCCGACGCTTAGCTTCGACTCAGATCCGATGACTCTAAGTCACAAACCGGATACGGTATATGTTGAATGGTGGAGCAAGAAGTCAGAATGCAAGAGAGCGCCGTATGGGATCTACGGTGAAGCGGAGTACATGGCAGCTCGAGGCAGCGATGAAGCGATTTGGGTGAAGGAGTTCATCACCCACCTAGGAGTCATACCCAACGCGTCGGGCCGATCAAACTCTTCCGTGACAACACCGAGCTATTGCTTTGCCAAGGAGCCGTGTTTCACAAGAAGACCAGACATCAAGGCCGCTTCAACTCCATCCGCGAAAATGTTCAAAATGGAGACATAGAGATTTGAAAAGTGCACACGGATCTAATGTCGCAGATCCGCTGATCAACCTCTCCGGAAAAC
>JAHHZJ010008044.1:0-12586 GCA_021437245.1 Aegilops speltoides | reverse complement strand
AGCCTCCACAAGATGTGGAGTTGAACCAAGAAGTTTGTAAGGGGGAGATCGCCTACTGTGAAGATCTACCGGTAAGGCTAGTCCTCCGTGAAGCCATGATGGCATAGACAAGGTTGCTTCTTCGTGGACCCTTCGTGGAGCCTCCGGACTCTCGCACTGCTATCCTCCGTGGGTTGAAGTCTCCATCAACGGGATTGACGATAGCACCACCTATCGAACCACGAGAAAAATCTCCTGGTTCCAAACGCGTTGCTCTTCTCCACCTCTATTTACTACATGTGCAATTTACTTTCCGCGCCATAACTCTAGAATTGCATGTAGGGTGATACTTGACTTGCTCATCATTGTAAACTTGCTAAAACTTGTCCTAATCAAAAGGCTAAACTTTAAATTGTCAAGTAGTCTAATCACCCCCTCTAGACATACTTCCGATCCTACACCCTCCACCCCTCTTCATTCGTGGAGAGAGCCATCGAAGAACTACCACTCCTACCTTACATTCGAGAAGAAAACTACCTACCCTTGTGTTGAGACTGTTGCTCCACTCCCACCATATGAAGCTTGATCTCTAGCCTTCCTAAGTTGCTTTCCACTCAATCCTTTCTTCCACCACAGCCAAATCAGTGAGGAGAGTTGAGTGTTGGGGATATTATCATTTGAAGCACAAGAGCAAGGAGTTCATCATCATCAACACCATCTAATACCTTTTGAGGGTGGTGCCTCCTAGATTGGTTAGGTGTCGCTGGGAGCCTGGCCGAGATGTGGAGTTGAACCAAGAAGTTTGTAAGGGCAAGGAGATCGCTACTGTGTAGATCTACCCCAGTAAGGCTAGTCCTCCGGGTGTATGCCATGATGGCATAGACAAGGTTGTTCTTCGTGGACCCTTCGTGGGTGGAGCCTCCGTGGACTCTCGCAGTACCCTCCGTGGCTTGAAGTCTCCATCAACGTGGATTGACGATAGCACCACCTATCGAACCACGAGAAAAATCTCCTGTTCCAAATTATGCTTGCTCTTCTCCACCTCTCTTTACTACATGTGCAATTTACTTTCCACGCATATACTCTAGAATTGCATGTGTAGGGTGATACTTGACTTGATCATCATTGTCAACTTGCCAAAACTTGTCTTTATCAAAAGGCTGAATTTTTATATTGTCAAGTAGTCTAATCACCCCCCTCTAGACATACTTTCGATCCTACAAGTGGTATCGAGCTTGGTCTCCATTGTATTGGTTTCATTGCATTGACTCCATAAGCTTGGTTTCACAACCTAGGAGAGTATGTTGCCTAGTGAGGGTAATTTTCAGAGAGGTCCTTACTTTGATGGTTCAAACTTTGCTAGTTGGAAGCATAAAATGAAAATGCATATTCTGACATAACCCCGCCATGGGGCATTATTTGTGTTGGTTTGCAAGGTGAATTCTTCGAGGAAGGAAAAGTTCCGGATCGTGAAGCTACAAAGGATGAATTATGGATGTTGCAAAACAATGCTCAAGCTTGTGACATTCTCTTCAATGCTTTGTGTCCCGAGGAGTTCAACAAAATCAGCCGCCTTGAGAATGCAAAAGAGATTTGGGATTCTTTGGTCGAAATGCATGAAGGTACCGAGTCCATGAAGGAATCAAAGCTAGATGTTCTTCAAGGTCAACTTGACAAGTTCAAGATGAAGGAAGGTGAAGGAGTCTGAATGTACTCTAGGCTTGCTCTCATCACAAATGAGATTGCCGCTTAGGAAGCTAAGAAATGACCAATCGATTCATCATCAAGAAGATTCTCGAGCTTTGATGGAAAGTATGACACCGTGCACTTTGATCCAAATGATGCCAAACTACAAGAATCTCAAGCCAACCAAGTCATTGGAAGAATTGTTGCTCATGAGATGACACTTAAAGATAAGGAAGAGCTTCACAACAAGTCAAGTGGTGCTTACAAAGCTACAAGTGATGCTCCCACAACCTCAAGTGACAAGTTAGTTTCCAATGAAGAGATAAGCCTAATGGTGAAGAACTTCAACAAATTCTAAAGAGTAGAAGCAAAGAAAGAAGCTCAAAGTCTAGATCATATGATGAAAAGAGATCTTCTAGTCGGATCGAATCACAATTGTGGAAGACCCGACACTACTCAAATGAGTGCTCGGCCCCCACAAGAGAAGAGAAGAATTCCAAGAAGAAGAAGCTCAAGAGAGATTCACCCGAAAGAGAGAAGGAGTAGAGATGATCGTTATGAACGAAGACCTTCGGAGAAGCAAGGATTCTGAGAGGAAAGACAAGTCATCAAGGAGCTACACAAGAAGAAAACATCAAGCTCATTAGGAATGGGTCTCCCCCACTCCGGCAATCATTCCAAAGAAGCTATCACTCCAACTCCGACAACCAAGATGAAGGTGTTGCGGCCTTGTTTCTCGATCCTCCAACTCCCAATCCTATGACTTATTTGATTCACCAAATGAGGGAATTGGAAGATGCTTCATGGCTAAAGGCCCCAAGGTATCACACCCAATTCATTGACTTTGATAGTGATGAGGATGACTTGCTTGGTGAAGATGAGCTTTTACATGACAAATCTAGTGAGCCTAGTAATGATGAACATGCTAGAGTTTTATAGTCAGAAGAGTCGAATGACAATGCTATGAAGGAGATTGAGCGCCAACTAAAGAACTAAACACTTTAAGTTAGCTCAAACAACTCAAGAAGATCATAGAGAGCTCCTAAGATCTCATGAGAAGCTACGCCGAGAAGCTCAATCTAGAGCAAGAACATGAGTTTCTAAAAGCAATCAATGACGATCTTCAAAGAAGAGTTCTTCATATCTTGCCAAACGACTTTCTTGTCTAATTTCTTTCCTATTAAAACTAAGCATGACAAGCATAAGAAAATTCTTCATCTAGTAGTAACAATAACCATGCTAAATCCAATATTGTTGCCCTAGTAGTTTCTTGATTCCACTAACAATGTTTCAAGCCAAGTTACACTTGAGCAAGAAAATAGTTTATTGAAAATTATAGAGAAAGGTGTCCAAGAGCCTTGCCAAGCAAGAACTTTGAGGAAATTGTTCGCAAGCAAGGAAGGCACCGAAGAATCAAGGAATTGGTTTTGAAAAGTTCAACCCGAGGGTGTTGAATGGGAAGAAGGCCAATATCCCACTCCAAAGTTTGTTTCTCAAAAGGAGAAGTATGATCCTACTTCTTCCAATTGGAACAAGCTCAAGATGACCTTCCACCACAAGACCACAAGCTAAAAGGCAAGGACAAGCTTCAAGAGGAGATTGATGCATTTATTGAAGCACCTAAAGTCATTCAAGGGGTTCCCAAGGAAACGCCAAGTTCTACTTCCAAGCTCAACTAAACCCCAAGGATTCCCATCAAGATGATGGATCCCAAGAAGAAGAACTAGAGAGTTCTTGAGGGTGACTCCCCAACATACTTCACTCACATTCATTTTGGCAAGAACTTGTGCAATCAACTTCCACATTATGCACTAGTTCTGGAGTCACAAACCCTCTTGTTGGTAAGTCAAGGGACAAGGTAATCATTGCTTTCATGGACATCATCTTTGTGAACTTCAATCTATGTCCATGGATATCCTTGTTTGTTCCTTGTGGACTAACCCATGTAGGTATTGAAAGTGCCCAATCCAAAGGATTGCTCCCAACCTTGATGATCTTCATCAACATTGAGCATCCACATCTTCAACATCTACATGAAGTCTTCTACGACAACCCAAGGTTAGTTTGACCCTTTAAAAGGGTTCTCACATCTGGGGAGCTTTGCCTAAAGAATTGAGCAAAAGCATCTTCAAATGATGTGAACACATCAATGCTTTTGTAAAAGTGGTAACCCCACTTGTGTTTAAACGATGAGTATGACCTATGATCAAATGTTCTCATTTGACCCTAAGTCAATATCTCATATAAAGATGACCTAGTCATCACAAATTGTGTGATAGTAGCTAGAGTTTTGATTGTGCATGTTTGACACATATTTCATTTGCTATCTTATTGTGTGAGCATGTTGGATGCATGATTTTATCCATTCGAGGACATCCATTTGTTGCTTTGGTCTTTTTGATTTTCCTGACCAAATGGATGGACAAGAATGCCTAAGTTCCTCCCTAGCTATCTATGCTTTCTTGTCTCAAATTCTATTCATGCTTATATCACAAACTTTGAACAAGTCATTTTTTGACCCACCGAGTGAGGAGCACCTTGAGCCACCGATCCGTCAAAGGCTAAACTTCCAAAACCTTCTAAGTGATTTCGTCAGACCAACCCACTCAAACTCGGTCAAACCGAAAGCACTTGGATTGATCTAGGTTTTCACCCGGTGAAACCGAAGGTACTTTTCGGCGTGATCCAGTGTGTAATCGCCTGCAGTTATCCATCTGTGCCACCGAAGTTTTACAACTCGTCCCACCGACAGCAAAGGGTATATATACCTGAGGGCAGCGGCTGATTCCTTCAAAACGCCGCCTCACACCCTTGCGCTTGCCGCCGATGGTCTCCGGATCGCCTCCGTTGCCGCTGCGCGCCGCCGCAGTCTCCGCCGCTAATCGGACATTCTTCCGCGGCCGTGTCGCCAGAGAGGAACTCCACCAAGTTAGGGTGAGTTTCGATCCCACTCGTGTCCCATCTCCGATTCAATGCACGAATGGTTTGCCTAGCATCTTGCCACGCTTGAGATCTTCCTTAACACTGATTAGTTCGTTAGAACGAAATTCGAGTAAAAGTTTTAGGTTAGGTTTCGCCGAACACATCTCGGTGAGACCGATTTTACATTCTCGATGACCGACGGCTCCGCCATCAGATCAGACCTTTCGTCCAACCGAAGTTGTGCAAATCGGTGTGACCGAAATGAGGATTTAGTGAAACCCTAGTGTTCTCGGCAGACTCGAAACCCACTTCGGTCCCACCGAAAGTGGTGTGAATGCTTCGTTTGAACACTTCGGATTCACCGAATTTTAAACTCGGTCCGACCAAATGCATTTCGTGAAAACCTAAAACTGAAATTTGAACTCATTTTTTTGCAAAATCTTCGTAGTTTGTGATAACTCTTCTACTCGCCTACACCTAATCTATTCACAAAGTTGTCACCATGTCGATGCCGATGTACACGTAACAGGTCCGAGTCACCAATTGCTGATATTCCGAGAGGCGCACTAGTCCCGAGCCCAAAGAGCTTTTCAGATGATGGTGAGAGGAGCACACCAAGTGGTTTGCTCCCGCAGCCACCGTACGTAAAGAAGAGGAATTCTGATGAAGAAGATTCGATTTCATTGCGAGGAAGAGGTCTCTCCAAGCCAAAGAGAAAAGTTGTTGCCAAAGAGCATCAAGGGCAAGAAACCAAGAAAGGCACCGAAAAGTGAAGAAGTCCATCTGCCAAGAAACCTGAGTATGGAAGAGGAAACTTCAAGCAAGTGAAGAAAACTTCCAAGAGGAAGAGGATTGTGCATGATGAAGCAACAGAGGAAGATGATGATGAGGAAGCACCCCAGCCTCCTCAAAAGCCTAAGCTCATGGGTGATGCCATCGTGGTGGAGCCCCTTCTAAGTCCAAGCCATCTGCTTCCAAAGAAAGGCAGCCAAGCCAAGCTCTCCGCCAAGCCCAAGAAGACTGTCAGAACATTCCAGCTTCAGAGAAGAGGAAAGATGATGTGCCACCACTGGTCGATGATGAGGCACCAGATTGGTGAAACTTCGTCAAATTGCCACTTCACAATGATGCTCATCCTCAAGCCGAGAACATGAAGGAAAGAAAGGATAGCGGTCTCAAAGGCGGAGACAAGCTGATCCATATGCCGAGGAGAAGAACTGCTGTTGATCCAAGATTCCACACCGTAGAGCAAAGCAGGACTTCTATGAGATCAGGCTTATGGACAAGAAGCCCATTGTTGCGCATACACTCGCTATGTTGACGGCATACATTGACAAAGGAAGAGCACAGAGACTTCTTTCCACATGTGCATGAGAGCTTTACCGCATGTGGTGTTGCAGATTTTGTTGGTCAAAAGTCGACAGATTGGAATGATGAAATGATTATGCAATTCTATGCCACACTCATTTCTATCCGATGGAAAGATCACATGGATGATCAAGGCCAAAGATTCTCTTCAACTGAAGAATGGGCAAGACTGTGAATGCTCCAAGCAAGAGAGGATGATGTTGATGTCTATGGTATTCCCAAGAAGAACCATGAATCTATGAAGAATATGTACAACGAGGTACCATAAGGATGTAGGAATCGGAAGCTCGCTCAAGTATCATCTCCGGCGGTCTACCTACCACAAACACTATTCCGAGGCATACCTTGATGCCCAAGTCCGAGATCATCGCATGATCGAGGGATATTCTATCAACATGCTTATATACTTGATGAGAAGGCACCTTTCAAGGTGATGGATTTGATAGTTGAGACTATCAAGAGGACGCAGCAACCTTAAGAGGTCATGGGATTTGCCCCGACATTCAGATGCTTATCAATGCCAAGTTTGGCACGGGCCATACTTGTTGGATAGACCACCTTGCCAACGCAACCGAGCATGAGGACAATGAAGTTGTGATGGATGAGGAACCCAATCCTGAAGGTCGCCAAGATTGAAGCTGCCAAGAAAGCTAAAGCGAGAAGGAAGCAAAGAAAAGCAGCCTAAACCCAAGAGTGTTGGAGAGCAGCTCCTTGAAGCTACCCGAGGATTGAACAACGCCCAAGATTGTCGCCTCAGAGAGTCTTGAAAGGATTGTTGAAGACAAGATCCATGCTCGGATGTGAAGCCGATCAAGTGCAAGTAATCACAACAAGCTTGAGGCGATATCGAGGAAGCAAAGAGGGAGAAGGAAGAGCTCGCGGAGATGCAGATGACCTAGTCCAGATGATTATGAAAGCCCGCCCGGTTCCCACAAGACCCCATCAAGCTATTCCAAAGGATGACACCAGATCGCCTCAAAGACCTCCCACAGCTCCACTGGCCCAGCCCAGCCCAAAGGACCCTCCTCCACCCACAGACATCACCAAGTTCCCATGTGCCATCTCAACTCCAACCTCAACCCAGAAGAGCCAAAGAGTCCCTAGTGACGCTTAGCTCTATACCTTTCGAACTTTTGGTAACTTGTTGCCAAAGGGGAGAAATTGTATAGATCATAGGACTTCGAGAGAGAGTGCTTGTCTTTGCGCTTTTGCTCTTTCGCTCATTTGCGGTCTTTTGAGATACTTTTAAGTTTTTTGAGACATTCCGTGGTTTGATACTACGCTTGCTTCTACTTTGATGAGTGCTTTCGTTTATGCCTTAATGTGTGCTTAATGCTTATCATATGCTATTCATATCTTGTATGACCATTTACTCATGTCTTGGTGATTGGGTGCATGCTATTCATTCTTATCATTTTGTGCGCCCACCAAGATGTATGTGACATGGAAGAGTGACCCATGATCCTAATCGATTGTGCATTTGCATTCAAACGCAAATCTTAAATAATGCACAAATTTAGGGGAGCTCTTGCTTATCACATACTTCTCAAAGCAATATTTATTCATTGATTATATCCTTTGTCGTTTGATCTATATGTTGTCATCAATTACCAAAAGGGGAGATTGAAAGTGCAACTAATCCCGGTGGTTTTGGTAATTAATAACAACATATATATCATTGAACTAATAGTTTTTGAGAATCATTTCGAAAGTTCAGATATGGGTATGGCAATGACCAAGATGTGGACCCTCAAATGCTAAGGGCATTGGCAAAAGCTCAAGACTCCATTTTTGGTTTAGTGATCCAAGATCACATTGAGTCCATAGGAAAGCCAATACTATTAAAAGGGATGAGGTTATGAATGATCCGTTGCTCAAAGTGCTTAGTGATATATCCCCTAAACTATCGAACTCTCACTTCCATAATACACTCATAAGTAATCTCGTCCCACCGATTTCCTAAACTCACCACACCGAGATGAACCACCCACCAAAAGCCAAACCCTAGAAATTTCGGATTTTCCGATTCTAACTCGGTCTCACCAAACCGTGTTGCCAAGCTTCAGAATCTTCATATCAAATCGGTGTTACCGAGATGATGAAGTCGGTCCCACCGAGATTGGCAAACCCTAGTCTTTAAGAATCGAACTCACCGAGATTGTATTTTCGGTCCCACGAAAATCCCAACGCTCACAAGATTTGAACTTTCTCACCGAAGTTGTCAACTCGGTCCGACCGAGATTGGTCAAATTGTGTAACGGTTGGATTTTTGTGGAGGCTATAAATACCCTCCACCCCCTCTTCATTCGTGGAGAGAGCCATCGAAAGAACTACCACTCCTACCTTACATTTTCGAGAAGAAAACTACCTACCCTTGTGTTGAGATCAAGTTGCTCCACTCCCACCATATGAAGCTTGATCTCTAGCCTTCCAAGTTGCTTTCCACTCAATCCTTTCTTCCACCACAGCCAAACTGAGGAGAGTTGAGTGTTGGGGAGATTATCATTTGAAGCACAAGAGCAAGGAGTTCATCATCATCAACACCATCTATTACCTTTGGAGGGTGGTGCCTCCAGATTGGTTAGGTGTCGCTTGGGAGCCCCAGATGTGGAGTTGAACCAAGAAGTTTGTAAGGGCAAGGAGATCGCCACTTGTGAAGATCTACCCCAGTAAGGCTAGTCCTCCATGGGCGATGCCATGATGGCATAGACAAGGTTGCTTCTTCGTGGACCCTTCGTGGGTGGAGCCTCCGTGGACTCTCGCAGCCTACCTCCGTGGGTTGAAGTCTCCATCAACGTGATTGACGATAGCACCACCCTATCGGAACCACGAGAAAAAATCTCCGTTTCCAAATTGCGCTTGCTTTCTCCACCTCTCTTTACTACATGTGCAATTTACTTTCCGCTGATATACTCTAGAATTGCATGTAGGGTGATACTTGACTTGATCATCATTGTGAACTTGCCAAAAACTTGTCTTTATCAAAAGGCTGAATTTTTATATTGTCAAGTAGTCTAATCACCCCCCTCTAGACATACTTTCGATCCCAAAGTTGGGTTCCGACGCACGGGGCCCGAGAAGAAGGCCAAGAAGGGGCCCGGGGGACTCGCAAGAGTTCCCGAATCAGGGTCCGACGACGATGATAGGACTCTCCCAAGACGCATTTAGGGGAGGGAGCGCCCCCGAGGAGGGAGAGGAGGAAGGCCACCCAACCGGGCGGCCGGGGTCCAAGAGGGGAGAACTATCCCCGCCTTTTCCCATCAACGCTGGGCAGGACGCAGGGCCTCCAAGGCCCCCCCGCAGATCGTGTATCCGATCATTCTATGCCGTGATATTGGGTCGTAGTGTCCTTCTAATGCCCGGGTCTTTACCGCCGAGACCTTCCCGACTGATGAGCGGGTCCTCCTGGCCGATGTAAATTCCATCCCGAGCTTTTACCCCACGCCAGGACCCAGGGGGAATCCTGTGGGACACGCCAGAGGAGGTCCCAGGCGCCATCGTGCAGCCCCTGACTTTGTTGGGATTACCCCCAGGTTCCTGAGTCCGGGAAGCAGCCCCCAAAGAGGGGCAATCACACGCCGGGCGCCTGGCCCAACCGAGGACGGACCCGCCGGAGGCGCCCAGGCCCCATCGAAGAACACCGACTTCAGATGGTGATTGAAAGGTCCACCCCAGGGCATGACCGAAGCCTCCAGCAGTTTCTAACAAAGCTTTGAGGTAAGAAGGTTAAAATTGTAATATAATCAAGATAGAAGTTTCGTTTAGTCCGTTTAAAGAAAAGCCACTAAGGATCTAAAAGATAACAGGTTGTTAAAAAATATGTCGATTGGGTTTGGTTTGGGGGACCGCCGCCTTAACCCGGAGGTAGGGCCAAGAAAGATTTGAGCTAAAGAGCTCGCCATGCCAAGAGGCAGCCAAGGAAAAGAAGGTGAATAACACCCTTTAAATAAGATTACAAAAAGGGTTTTGTGAAACAAGATTAACAAGGATAATATATTAATGCAACTAACGGGTGGCATTGAAGGATAAAGGTCCGGGGTCAACACAATGCGCCAAGAACGGACCGAGGAGAAAAGCAAGCGCACGGGGAAGTTCCAAGAGCCCGGCTCATGGAAAAACATGGAGTTTGGAGCGGACCAAGACTCGGAGTCCGAGCTTCCTCGGCCTCGAAGGGGAGTCCGCCAAGGCCGAGGCCCAACCCAATGGAAGTAGAGGACAAAGAAGATAGCCGGGTAAGGCATTTTCATGGCAAGCAGTTAATGTAAAAAGGAATTTCCCAATTCGAGCTCGGGCATTTGGACTGTCAAAAGGCGCTATGCACGATTCTATCGGGGGGAGGAGTCAAAGAAGGTTTCGTCTCAAGAAGGCCGCCATCCGGTTTTTTCCCCAAATTAAGACTGGTCGAACTCAAATAGCCGAGGAGGCCATGAAGGCTCTTACAAAGGCCATGTCCTGGGGGCCATGCTCGGCCTCCCTAGTGCGGCGGTTAGTGGATGCATGCCCCGCGAGGAGCCCCCATTGAAGGCGTTGCCCCTTGCCCGCATAAAGGTGCAAGGGCGCGATGCGAGAAGCTTTCCCCCGAAGGAAACCCGGCCAGCGATAATAAAGTTTCCGGGCCCGGATATTGTTGATGAGTGCCCTTAATGTAACCTTGAGTGAACTTGTTGTATATTTATCCCGAGCCGAGAATTTTGTTTATATGCCCATGAGCAACGCTTGTTGAATTTAAATATTACCATGGCGGCCGCTTTGGAAACTGAGAGATGGCAAGTCGTTTTTCACTTCGGCTACAAAGGCCGGGTGTTCGGTGATAAACTTGAGCACTCTTGTTCCCATTATTGGGTCCATCTAGGAGGCGCCAACACACTTAACAAGGCGATCGGACTTATAATGCTTGAACACTCTCACTTAGCCATAGAATTCTATAATTTTAATTCAAGTTCTCGTATTCGAAGACCAATCCGGGCGCTTATCCACGCCTTCGCTTGACATCATCCGAACTTGCGGCATGAGCCTTTAGGACCCGAAGAACCTTCCAACAATGACCGCCTTCGCCTTATCATGCCGGGCTTTAGCTTTCCATCGGAGGCTTAACTGCCAACCGGGCGCAATCGAGGGTTCCCCACTACCTTTTAGCCGACGGAACGAACGTAAGGTACCAAAACATAGGAGCCGGCAAACCCAACTATTGACCCAAGACATGATTCGAGCTGATTCATATAATGCTATAAGTTCGGTGCCGACTTTGGAAAGTGTTCTGACTTAATCACACCATAATATGGGGAAATGTAAGCCCTCGGTGTATTCGGCCACTAAAGTATACGGTGCAAGATGTCATATAATGAACATATGTAAAAGATAAACAATTGCAATGAAAAGGTAATGTACTTGCAAGAAGGAAATGCAGTTATTTATGAAAGAAGGTCCGCTAATAGAGCGGATCGATAAAATAGGAAGCAGGGATTCGACTAAATTAACATGTCCTCCGTGGATAAGTGCGACTTGGTGTATGTAATTGAATTTAATGCTCGAACGAGACCATCGAGTGTTCGCTGCTTTCTTTAATCCCTCATCGTTGATCATGAATTCGCAAGTTCGCGATGGCTTCGTTAATGGAGTCCTGTATGCAAAGAAGAAAGATAAAAAAAGCTGGGCGACGATGAGCCCTTTGTGTGGTCGAGCCGCACTTTTGGTCCTTGTGATTAGCCCTCCCCGCGCCCCATGGTATCTCCAAAGCGTAATGATGTACGGAGTGTTATTCTAGTGATCATGCGGGGGTTAATGACATACGATGCTCCGATCCGCCAGTGGTCTTGGTTGTTGGCTCCCGTTTTTAATGTGTCCGCTTTTAATTGCCGGACAGAGAATTGCCGAGAAGGATGCTCAGATTCCGCCGAGAGTCAGATGTTCCTCCGCTCGAGGAGCGCCCGTATTCCCATCGACCGTAATGACTCCATGAGGGCCGCATCTTGAGTTTTAGGTATGCATAATGCGGCCTGCTGAATTTGGCAACGCGTTCGTCTCAAAGCAGGCATGGTAGCCGCCACGGACGGGACTATATCAAGATTAACTTCGCCGAAATTATCCGGGATCCAAGACCACTTCAGCGGACAGAGCCTGATTGGCTTCACTCGGATGACACCTTTAAAGGTTGTCTTAGTAGGCTTGATCCTCGATGGGTCATGCCCATTTTGGCGACCGGTCCTAATAAAGCAGGTTCAGTCCGCCGCCACCATCGACTCTTGTGAGGTGAAATCCATCGATGATTGGGTCTAAGACCAATGCGCGAATCCGCCATAGCGATGTTGGTCGATGGTCTCGCCGATCAAAGTGATCGGACAGAGGACCATGGATTGAACTGGGCGACCGCTCCATCGCCAGACGCCCCAGGGCGCCCTCTCCCTCTTGGGTATAGGGTTTGAAATCATATTCACCGTCCGCACTTGTGGGGAAACCCTTCGCCTTCATCGTCGGGCGGCCGGTCTCCTCCTCGCGCTTATTTAGCCCCTTGTCATTGTGTTCGCGATTAACTTGTTTACCGCTTGAACACCCAACAACTCTATTGGTGTGATTAGTCGGTGGGTGCCATGTATCCGCATGAGCGGTCAGTATTCGGTCCATTGGACGGACC
>JAHHZJ010008043.1:0-10481 GCA_021437245.1 Aegilops speltoides | reverse complement strand
CGGGTGCAAGCCGTTTTGCACCCAAATACTCGGGTTAAACTTGCAGCCTAGCATATGCAAATATGGCCTCGAACACGGAGACCAAAAGGTCGAGCGTGAATCATATAGTAGATATGATCAACATGATGATGTTCACCATTGAAAACTACTCCATCTCACGTGATGATCGGTTATGGTTTAGTTGATTTGGATCACGGATCACTTAGATGACTAGAGAGATGTCTGCTCTAAGGGAGTTCTTTAGTAATATGATTAATTGAACTTAAATTTATCATGAACTTAGTACTGATAGTATTTTGCTTGTCTATGTTTGTTTGTAGATAGATGGCTCGTGCTGTTGTTCCGTTGAATTTTAATGCGTCCTTGAGAAAGCAAAGTTGAAAGATGATGGTAGCAATTACACGGATCGGGTCCGAATCGAGGATTATCCTCATTGCTGCACGAAGAGTTACGCCCCGAAGCACCGCGGGTGCCAGCTCGCCGATGCAACCGACGACGTTAAGAACGTCCGCGAGCAAAGCTGATGACTACTCTATAGTTCAGTGCCATGCTTTACGGCTTAGAACCGGACTTCAACGAGTTTTGAACGCCATGGAGCATATGAGATGTTCCAGAGTTGAAGTTAATATTTCAAGCAAATGCCCGGATTGAGAGATATGAAGTTCCAATAAGTTCTATAGCTGCAAGATGGAGGAGAATAGTTCACAAGTGAACATATACTCGTAATGTCGGGTATAACAATCACTTGATTCAACCGGAGTTAATCTTCCGATGATAGTGTCATTGATGAATTTTCAATCATCGCCACCAAGCTACAAGAGCTTTGTGATGAACTATAATATGCAAGGGATGAACAAGACTATTCTCGAGCTCTTCGCGATGCCGAAAGCCGGAGGTAGAAATCAAGAAGGAGCATCAAGTGTTGATGGTCAACAAGACCACTAGTTTCAAGAAGAAGGGCAAAGGGAAGAAGAAGGGAAACTTCAAAAGAACGGCAAGCAAGTTGCTGCCAAGAGAAGAAACCCAAGTCTGGACCTAAGCCTGAAATTGAGTGCTTCTACGCAAGCGATCGTCACCGGAAGCGGAACTGCCCCAAGTATTTGGCGGATAAGAAGGATGGCAAAGTGAACAAAGGTATATGTGATATACATGTTATTGATGTGCCTAACTAGAGCTCGAGTAGCACTGGTATTTGATACTGGTTCTGCTAATATTTGCAACTCAAAAGGGACTACGGAATAAGTTTGAGACCGCCCAGGACGAGGTGACGGCGCTGCGGAAACGGTTCCAAAGTCGATGTGATCGCGGCTCGGCACGCTACCTCTACATCTACCATCGGATTAGTTTTAGACCTAAATAATTGTTATTTGGTGCCGCGCTGAGCATGAACATTATATCTGGATCTTGTTTGATGCAGACGGTTATTCATTTAAATCGAGAATAATGGTTGTTCTATTTATATGAGTAATATCTTTATGGTCATGCACCCTTGAAGAGTGGTCTATTTTTATTGAATCTCGATAGTAGTGATACACATATTCATAATGTTGAAGCCAAAAGATGCAGAGTTGATAATGATAGTGCAACTTATTTGTGGCACTGCGCTTAGGTCATATCGGTGTAAAACGATGAAGAAACTCCATACCGATGGACTTCGAATCACTTGATTATGAATCACTTGGTACTTAGAACCGTGCCTCATGGGCAAGATGACTAAAACGCCGCTTCTCCGTACTATGGAGAGAGCAACAGATTTGTTGGAAATCATACATGATGTATGTGGCCCGATGAATGTTGAGGCTCGTAGGATATCGTTATTTTCTCACCTTCACAGATGATTTGAGCAGATATGGGTATATCTACTTAATGAAGCACAAGTCTGAAACATTTGAAAAGTTCAAAGAATTTCAGAGTGAAGTAGAAAATCATCGTAACAAGAAAATAAAGTTTCTACGATCTGATCGTGGAGGAGAATATTTGAGTTACGAGTTTGGTTTACATTTGAAACAATGCGAATAGTTTCGAACTCACGCCACCGAACACCACAACGAAATGGTGTGTCCGAACGTCGAATCGTATTTTACTTGATATGGTGCGATCTATGATGTCTCTTACCGAATTTACCGCTATCGTTTTGGGGTTATGCTTTAGAGACGGCCGCATTCACGTTAAATAGGGCACCATCAAAACGTTGAGACGACGCCTTATGAACTATGGTTTGGCAAGAAACCAAAGTTGTCGTTTCTTAAAGTTTGGGGCTGCGATGCTTATGTGAAGAAACTTCAACCGATAAGCTCAAACCCAAATCGAGAAATGTGTCTTCATAGGATACCCAAAGGAAACTGTTGGGTACACCTTCTATCACAGATCCAAGGCAAAACATTTGTTGCTAAGAATGGATCCTTTCTAGAGAAAGAATTTCTCTCGAAAGAAGTGAGTGGGAGGAAAGTAGAACTTGATGAGATAATCAGATCTACTCCCTTGTTGAAGGTAGTTCATCACGAGAACCGGTTCCCATGACAACTACACCAACTAGTGAGGAAGCTAATGATATTGATCATGAAACTTCAGATCAAGTTTCTGCTGAACCTCGAGGGTCTACAGAGTAAGATCCGCACTAGAGTGGTACGGTAATCCTTTCGAAGTCATGTTACTTGACCATGATGAACCTACGAACTATGAGGAAGCGATGATGAGCCCAGATTCCGCAAAATGGCTGGAGGCCATGAAATCTGAGATAGGATCCATGTATGAAAACAAAGTATGGATTTTGGTTGACTTGTTCGATGATCGGCAAGCCATTGAGAATAAATGGATCTTTAAGAAGAAGACCGACGCTGATGGTAATGTTATCGTTTATAAAGCTCGACTTGTTGCGAAAGGTTTTCGACAAGTTCAAGGGGTTGACTATGATGAGACTTTTCACCGAGCGATGCTTAAGTCTCGTCCGAATCATGTTGGCTATTGCTGCATTTCATGATTATGAAATTTGGCAAATGGATGTCAAGACTGCATTCTTGAATGGATTTCTAGAAGAAGAGTTGTATATGATGCAGCCGGAAGGTTTTGTTGATCCAAAAGGTTGATAAAGTGTGCAAGCTCCAACGCTCCATTTATGGACTGGTGCAAGCATCTCGAGTTGGAATAAACGCTTTGATAGTGTGATCAAAGCATATGGTTTTATATGCACTTTTGGAGAAGCTCAGATTTACAAGAAAGTGAGGGAGCTCAGAGCATTTCTAGTTTTATATGTTGATGACATATTATTAATTGGAAATGATATAGAATTTCTGGATAGCATAAAGGGATACTTGAATAAAAGTTTTTCATGAAAGACCTCGAGAAGCTGCTTACATATTAGGCATCAAGATCTATAGAGATAGATCAAGACGCTTAATAGGACTTTCACAAAGCACATACCTTGACAAAATATTGAAAAAGTTCAATATGGATCGTGCAAAGAAAGGATTCTTGCCTGTGCTACAAGGTGTGAAGTTGAGTCGAACTCAATGCCCACCAAGCAGAAGATAGAGAGAAAATGAAAAATGTTCCCTATGCTTCAGCCATAGGCTCTATCATGTATGCAATGCTGTACCAGACCGACGATGCTTAGCAATAAGCTTAGCAGAAGGTACCAAAGTAATCCAGAGTGGATCATCGACTAGCGTCAAGAACATCCTCAAATACCGAAAAGGACTAAGGATATGTTTCGATATGGAGGTGACAAAGAGCTAGTTGTAAATGGTTACGCCGATGTAAGTTTGACACGATCCGGACGATTCTAAATCGCAAACCGGATACGTGTTTTATTAAACGGTGGAGCTGTAAGTTGTTGTAGTTCTAAACAAAGCGCCGTGGGGATCTACATGTGAAGCGGAGTACATAGCTGCTTCAAAGCAAATGAAGGAGTCTGATGAAGGAGTTCATTACCGATCTAGGTGTCATACCTAGTGCATCGGACCAATGAAGATCTTCGTGACAATATCGTGCAATTGCCTTGGCAAAGGAATCCAGATTTCACAAGAGGACCAAGCACATCAAGAGACGCTCAATTCCATTCGTGACCAAGTCCAAGTGGGAGACATAGAGATTTGCAAGATACATACGGATCCGAATGTTGCGCACCTGACTAAGCCTCTCTCACGAGCAAAACATGATCAGCACCAAGACTCCATGGGTGTTAGAATCATTACTATGTAATCTAGATTATTGACTCTAGTGCAAGTGGGAGACTCAAGGAAATATGCCCTAGAGGCAATAATAAAGTTATTATTTATTTCTCATATCATGATAAATGTTTATTATTCATGCTAGAATTGTATTAACCGGAAACATGATACATGTGTGAATACATAGACAAACATATAGTCACTAGTATGCCTCTACTTGACTAGCTCATTAATCAAAGATGGTCATGTTTCCTAACCATAGACATGTGTTGTCATTTGATTAGTGGGATCACATCATTAGAAGAATGATGTGATTGACATGACCCATTTTGTTAGCCTAGCACTTGATCGCTTAGTATACGCTATTGCTTTCTTCATGACTTATACAAAGTTCCCGAACTATGAGATTGTGCAACTCCTGGTACCGAAGAACACTTTGTGTGCTACCAAACATCACAACGAATCGGGTGATTATAAAGGTGCTCTGGTGTTTCCAAAGGTTCATGTTGAGTTGGCATAATTGAGATTAGGATTTGTCATCCGATTGCTCGGAGAGGTATCTCGGCCCTCTCGATAATACTCATCACTTAAGCCTTGCAAGCATATAACTAATGAGTTAGTTATGAGATGACGACATGAACGAGTAAAGAGACTTGCAACGAGATTGAACTAGGTATTGATACCAGATCAAATCTCGCAAGTAACATACCGATGACAAAGGGAACAAAGTATGTTGTTATGCGGTTTGACCGATAAAGATTTTAGAAATATGTAGGAACCAATATGGGCATCCAGGTCCCGCTTATTGGTTATTGACCGAGGCGTTCTCGTCATGTCTACATTGTTCTCGAACCGTAGGGTCCGCACGCTTAAGGTTTCAATGACAATTATATTATGAGTTTATGTATTTTGATGTACCGGTTTGTTCGAGTCCCGGATATGATCACGACATGACGGGAGTCTCAAATGGTCGAGACATAAAGATTGATATATTGAAGATATTTTGGACACCGGAAAGGTTCCGGAGAAGTTTGGAGCTCCGGAGGTTACCGAACCCCTGGAGGTATATGGGCCTTATTGGGCCCATGAGGAGGAAGGAGAAGGAGAAGGGAGGGGGCGCCCCAAGCCCAATCCGATGGGAGGGGGGCCGCCCCTTTCCTTTCTCCTTCCCTCTTCCTATTCCTACTACTAGTACTACTTCCAATACTAGTACTCCTTCCTTCCCTCCAAATAAGATTAGAAAGGGGGAAACCACTTGGAGTAGGTTTCTCCCCATGGCGCCACTCTTGGGCCGCCACCCTCCTCCCTCCTTTATATACGGGGTAGGGGGCACCCAGAACACACAAGTTGATCATTGATCGCCATAGCCGCGCCCCTCCACGATATTACACTCGATCATATTGTAGGGTGCTTAGGCGGCCTGCAACAGAGAACATCAAGATCGCCACCACACCGTCCACGGAACTCCCCTGAGCCTCTACGGATTGAGATATTGCGCCATCGAGATGCGCAAGAACCTCGGGGGTAACGGTGCTTGATCTCGGACGGAGGACGAACTACTTCCTTACGCGCCCGCCGGTCACGAGGGAATGAGACAACTTCCCTCGTGCTATATCATCACCATGATCTTGCATGCGAGGAATTTTTGAAATTACCACTCCCAACATTGAAATAATTGACATGTTGCATATTTGCGAAACATGGGAACTCCAGACAAGAAACGGGCGCGTTAAATAATCGAATGGAAGTGATGATGGCATTTATACCGCTGGTCGATGGATGAAGACGAGGGTATGATTTGATGGCCACCCATTAATGCCGGACAAGAGGAGGATATGTTCATGATGTCCAATGGAGGAAAGAAACCGGGACTTGCACCAAACCGAAGTCCGCCGGATATATATATTAGTAAGGTTCCGTACAAGTTAATTGATGCATCCATTGTTTTGGTTAATAAATATTAAGTATCGCTTGCCTTTTTCTTATAATTTTAGCCCCCGGATTGAGCACAACCGTAAGGAGACGAGGTCAAGAAAGTTGAGCTCGTGAAAGTTTGAGATCATAGAAACGCACGACGGGCGAACCGATTGAACCCATCCGGAAAAGAAGGCATTTTCTCGCGCGGGTTCTTGTTAGGGACAGATCCCGACAAGATTCCAAAGAATGGTATAAGCTCGCTAAGGATGAAGACGCCGAGGTGTCTTATGTCAATGATATGAAAGAAGATCTTTGAATGAGCTGAAGGCAAATTTCACCCTACCGCCAGAGGAGGATCCGAGGCCTAAAGAGCAATTAATCAAGTCTTGTGCTCTTAAGAAGATGGCTGGCCTCATGAGGAGGTGGTGGAAAGAGTTGAACCAGTTTGTCAAGAAAAAGAGACACCGAATTCATCAAATATGGAAGATCAAAGATCATCGCCCGCGTTAGGCCCACAAGACATCGAAAAGAGTAAGAAGATGTGAGACAAAAGAAAAATGCTGAAGAAGAAGCTTTCACCTCCGCAGGGTCGGGCACCCAAAGCCCGCCTAAGTTGTCCAAGGTGAGCATGATCTCTTGAAAAGGGATGAACAGAGACAATGCGCTGCTGCTGCCGGACATGGTTCTTCGGGTATGGACTTGGACCCGTAATAGGCGTCAAGGGACGACGAGCAACCGAAACACCAGCCAAGAACCTTCGACACTATATCGATAAGCAATGAGGGACGTCCTTCCAAACAGGGAGAAGGACGAGCTCACGGGGTCTTTGGGAATCCTTAGCACCCGGAATTAAGCAGGCACGCCAGTTCCCTTCCGTGGAAGGTTGGTTTTCCGGACGAGGGGTTCAAACCAAGGAGGAAGAACCGAGCGGACAGGAGTCCGACTAGGGTGTCCACACCGACTATCATTATCCCCGACTCCAAGATACGAAGATAAGATTAAGACTCGCCGGTCCGGATGGTACTTTCCTTGGCGGGAAGGCAAGCTTGGCAATACGGATATGTAGATCCCTACCATTGTAAACCGACTGTAATTCCTAGCCTCCTGTTCTATATAAACCGGAGGGCTTTAGTCCGTAGGACGATATACATCTCAACAATCATACCATAGGCTAGCTTTTGGGTTTAGCCCTTGATCTCGTGGTAGATCTACTTTGTACTACCCATATCACAATATTAATCAAGCAGGACGAGGGTTTTACGCCCATCGAGAGGGCCCAACCTGGGTAAAACATCGTTCCCTTGTCTCCGCTACCATCCGCCTAGACGCACAACGGGACCCTTACCCGAGATCCGCCGGTTTTGACACCGACATTGGTGATTTCATTGAGAGTTCCTCTGTCGCCACGATAGAGCGGATGCCTCCACCGCCTTCAAAGACGGTGTCTTCGCCGGAGGAGCTTGGCCGCCAAACTATCCGGCTTGGTGGTTTTTCATGATCCGTCCGCCGCTTCGCAATGACTTCTAGTCGCTTGGCGTCTTGCAGCCCTAAAGTTGAACGTTAGATCCAATAGAGCTCTCGCCGTTAACGAGCTTGATTGCATCGCCGCCGAGTCGCTACGACTACAACCAGATTGGGCTTAAAACCGATCCGGAGAGATTAACTCTCCTGTGCCACCCACCACGCCTCAATGGTAGAGGAGCACACGCAACTTTGCCGTGTTGAAAACAATTCATGTCCGATTCTCAACCCTCCATGCCGGATTCCCGGAGGGACAGATTGATCGAAAGCAAAGGAACTTAAAATCATGCATCGCCCGACCTACTGGATTGTGCCACCAACCAAACTTCCGAATTCGAAGCCCCTTGGCCTTTGAGCCTCAAGATGGGCAGGATCGACACCATCGCTAGATTCTTCCGTTATGGAAGGATAAAGGACCCCGAGAGGAAAATGCAATATCAATCTTCTAATAACGACGGACAGGGAATACTAAACGCCATTGATCGTCGCAAAATTATGCGCTTCACCGATCCGCAACCATCGATTTAAAGTATCGGCGATGGAGAGTTTCCGAAACCGAAAATCAATTTTGGGATAATCCGCCCCAAACCCATCCCTAGTAAAAGGGCGCACACTAAGGCCCCATGCAAAAAACGAAAAACAAAAACCCAATAAGGGAAACGAACCATACCGAGGGATGGCTCAATGGACCCGAAGTTTATAGCAGAGGAAGCCGCCCCAACACATAGCCTTCGAAAGCATGTTCGAATTACGGGCAAAGTGCAAGAGCTTTAGCCCGGAAACCACTCCAACAATACCAAGACGGTGTCAATAGCTTCGAGACTTCGTGATCAAATAATATGCGAAACGAATAATCCGTGAACTCGCCAAGTCTACCAAGTAGCAACAGAAATCCATGGAGCGAACATTATTACCTTCAATGCCAGCGATGAGCTCACATTCCAACAACAGAGACCCCAAGACCGGTACTTAGTCCCATAGTGACGGCTGACCGACAAAAGTCCTCATGGATGGCGGCAGGACTAAATCTGATTTATGAGGAAACTCTAAAAATGGAAATCGATTGAGCCGATGAGCAAGCAGCACGACCTTTTAGAGGAATAATCCCTAGTCGGAAGCCCTGACCGGAAAAAATCACACTCGACATGTGTTCGGCTCTCCCGACAATTACAGATCCGAAGTCACGCCTGTGGCCTCGTCAGCAGGGGTATCACGCCATATTAGGACGAGAGGCATTCCAATTTTCAAGCAATACCTCATTACGGGTACATCGGAAAGCTGCTTCATTGTATCCGAGAGGAATTGAAGCAACCGCCAAAATTGAGCTCACAGCTTGGATATTCCAAAAGACCTCAAGCAAATACAAAATGAACAGGATGCATGGCACTTAAGCCGCTTATCTCCGCTTAGGAGAAAAGGCGTCCCTCTATCGCCTCCTAAGGCCATCAACACTTGAGTGGATGGATGGCCACGCCGACTCGAAGAAATAAAGGCCATACCGCAACAACTCCGGCCGCGCCCACTGGCTAACCAATGTTGTTATACATCGCAGCAACACATCAAGTTGTAAGCGCAGTCCCGTCGAACGAGCGACGAAGGGCATAAATTCTCTTCAAAACTAGGTATTATGTATCCACCGTGTAACCCCCAAATCCTGCTACTCGCACTATCGAAGATAGCATATGGGTTCATTGGGCTCGAAGCTTCGCACTACTTTCAAGAGTGCTCGATAACGCGGGCCTCAAGTACAACTCAATGACATTATAAATAACCGCGACGAACGGGCAGGATAGCAAATGGGCCATTGAGCTCTTACCATTCGACATCACTTACAAACCTCGACGAGCTATAAAGTCACAAGTTTTGGTGATTGCCGAACGGATCGCAACTCCCTAAAGAGTACGGGCGATACTCCAATTGGACTATGCATTTCGACGGCTCCAAAATGTTGGCGGACGGGCTAGGTCGATCGACGTCCCCACCGAGACACCGGCCAAGATACTTCAAATAATGTACACGACCCAACAAGGCAGAATACGAGGCCCACATCGCTCCCATGGCGGTTCCATGGGCATTCAACGCCTAGAGGTGCGCGGGACTCAAACCATGCAATATCCCAAATAAACGGAGACTTCGCCAAGGATCCGAAATGGCAGCATATCGAATGTTGTCCTAAAAATGTCACTTGAAGGACTCAATTCCATCACATAGCATAAGATAATAACGCCGAGTCCGGCACGAACGTAAACGTGATGCTGTCCCCAAATTACTTCCTCCGAACGGGCTTCGCCATCCGATAGTGGAAAGGGCCCGGTCCTGAAAACAAGAAAACCCACCCAAGGTGATTCCAAGAAGAACAAACCCCTCTGAACCACGCCATAAGGCGGAATCACCGGAGCAGACCCCGCCTCTTTAGGAAACTTCCAAGACCGAATTTAGGCCGCGATGCCGCGACAAGGCCAGTCCATGGGGAGAACTTTTTATAAAGAAAATACCAACCCGAGGTCCTTCAAAGGTTGACTCAAAGGGGCAAAGAAACCTTGGCTGAAATTACTGGATAGAGGCACACCACGCAGAGCCCGCCTTGTAGGAAAACTTCGACAATTTTATCGCCACGCTCGGCAACGACAACTTTCCAAATGCGGGTTGTCGCCTTGCATCAAGCCATAGCCCCCACCCTCAAACCAACCATTAGGCCATGGTCATTGGGGCTTTGACATGGTTGACCCTTAAAGGGGAACCCACAAGAAAAAGTACCATTGGCTGGGGAAAGGCCAAATGGATAACCAAAGGTAAACGGAGAGTCCGCCGGAAATTTATATCGGTGGTAAAGGAGCCCCCAGATCATCAAAGAAACGCCGAACTTCGTTCGGG
>JAHHZJ010008038.1:0-13936 GCA_021437245.1 Aegilops speltoides | reverse complement strand
TGGAAGGTTCCGAGGGGGGAAGAGGGGTTTCCCTTCCTAGTCCTAGTAGGACTAGGAAGGGGGCTGCCGCCACCTAGGGCTGGCCCTTTCTCCTTTCCACCAAGGCCCACTATGGCCCATTTACCTCCTGGGTCCGTAACCTCCCTAAGACTGTAAATTCGCTTTCACCGAACCATTCCAACTCCAAACATAGGCTTCAATATATCAATCTTTATGTCTCGACCATTTCGAGACCTCATGTCCGTGATCACATCCGGATCTCCAACTCCTTCGGTACATCAAAATACATAAACTCATAATAACTGCCATCGAAACCTTGCTGCAATGGATTCTACGGTTCGAGAACAATGTAGACATGACCTAGAACTATTCACGGTCAATAACCAACAGCGGGACCTGGATGCCCATATTGGTTCCTTACATATTCTACTAAGATCTTTATCGGTCGGATCGCATAACAACATACGTTGTTCCTTTGTCATCGGGTATGTTACTTGCCCTGAGATTCGATCGCCGGTATCCAATACCTAGTTCAATCTCGCTACCGCAAGTCTCTTTACTCGCTCAGAATACATCATCTCACAACTAACTCATTAGTTGTAGTGCTTGCAAGGCTTATGATGTGCATTACCGAGAGGGCCCAGAGATACCTCTCCGACAATCGGAGTGACAAAACCTAATCTCAAATACGCCAACCCAACATTTGCCTTTTGAGACACCTCAGTACTCCTTTATAATCACCCAGTTACGCAGTGACGCTTGGTAGCACTCCAAAGTGTTCCCTCCGTAAACGGGAGTTGCATAATCTCATAGTTATAGGAACATGTATAAGTCATGATAAAAGCAAGAGCAACATACTAAACGATCGCGGTGCTAAGCTAACGGAATGGGTCATGTCAATCAGATCATTCAACTAATGATGTGACCTTGTTAATCAAATAACAACTCCTTTGTTCATGGTTAGGAAACATAACCATCTTTGATTAACAAGCTAGTCTAGTAGAGGCATACTAGTGACATGTTGCTTTGTCTATGCATTCACACATGTATCATGTTTCCGTTAATACAATTCTAGCATGAATGATAAACATTTATCATGCAAATAAGGAAATATAATAACTTTATTATTGCCTCTAGGGCATATTTCCTTCAGTCTCCCACTTGCACTAGAGTCAATAATCTAGATCACATCACCATGTGATTAACATCGATAGTTCACATCATCATGTGATTAACACCCATAGTTCACATCGCCATGTGACCAACACCCAAAGGGTTTACTAGATTCAGTAATCTAGTTCACATCGCTATGTGATTAACACCCAAAGAGTACTAAGGTGTGATCATGTTTTGCCAGAGAGTCTTAGTCAACGGGTCTTTTCACATCAGATCCGTTATGTATTTTGCAATTTCTATGTCTACAATGCTCGCACGAGCTACTCTAGCTAATTGCTCCCACTTTCAATATGTATCTAGATCGAGACTTAGAGTCATCCGCATCGTTGTCAAAGCTTGCATCGACGTAACCCTTTACGCAGACCTTTTGTCACTTCCATAATCGAGAAACATATCCCTTTTCTACTAAGGATAATTTTGATCACGTCCAAAGTGATCTATCCCTAGATCACTATTGTACTCCCTTGCCAAACTCAGGCAGGGTAAACAATAGATCCTGCACACAGATGGCATACTTTATAGAAACTATGGCCAAGGCATAGGAATGACTTTCATTCTCTTTCTATCTTCCTGCATGGTCGGGTTTTGAGTCTTACTCAATTTCACACCTTGTAACACATGCAAGAACTCTTTCTTTGCTTGATCCATTTTGAACTTCTTCAAAACTTTGTCAAGGTATGTATGCATTGTGAAAGTCCAATTAGCGCCTTGATCTATCTCTATAGATCTTGATGCCCAATATGTAAGCAGCTTCACCGAGGTCTTTCATTGAAAAACTCTTATTCAAGTATCCCTTTATGCTATCCAGAATTCTATATCATTTCCGATCAGCAATATGTCATCCACATATAATATCGAAATGCTAAGTAGCTCCCACTCACTTTCTTGTAAATACAGCTTCTCCAAAAGTCTCAGATAAACCCAAATGCTTTGATCACACTATCAAAGCGCTTATTCCAACTCCGAGATGCTTGCACCAGTCCATAGATGGATCGCTGAGCTTGCATACTTTGTTAGCTCCCTTTGATCGATAAAACCTTCTCGTTGCATCATATACAACTCTTCTTCCGTAAATCCATTCAGAATGCAGTTTTACATCCATTTGCCAAATTTCATAATCATAAAATGCGGCAATTGCTAACATGATTCGACGGACTTAAGCATCGCTACGGTGAGAAGGTCTCATCGTAGTCAATCCCTTGAACTTGTCAAAACCTTTATGACAAGTCGAGCTTTTAGATAGAATATTACTGCCAGCTCTTCTTCTCTTGAAGATCCACTTGTTTTCTATTGCTTGCCTACCCGGCAAGTCAACCAAAGTCCATACTTTGTTTTCATACATGGATCCCATCTCGATTTCATGGCCTCAAGCCATTTTATGAATCGGCTCACCATCGCTTCTTCATAGTTCGAGGTTCATCATGATCTAGTAGCATGACTTCCGTAATGGATTACCGCACACTGCGGATCTTACTCGTTGATCTACGAGGTTCTAGAGTAACTTGATCTAAGTTTCATGATCAACATCATCAACTTCCTCACTATTGGTGTAGGTGTCTCGTAAACTGGTTTCGGATGAACTACTTTCAATAAGGGAGAAGGTACTATTACCTCATCAAGTTCCACTTTCCTCCCACTCACTTCTTTCGAGAGAAACTCCTTCTAGAAAGGATCCATTTATTAGCAACAAATGTTTTGCCTTCGGATCTGTGATAGAAGGTGTACCCAACAATTTCCTTTGGGTATTCTATGAAGACGACATTCTCGATTTGGGTTTGAGCTTATCAGATGAAACTTTTTCACATAAGCATCGCAGCCCCAAACTTTAAGAAACGACAACTTTGGTTTCTTGCTAAACCACAGTTCATATAGTGTCGCCTCAACGGATTTAGATGGTGCCCTATTTAACGTGAATGCAGCTGTCTCTAATGCATGATCCCAAAACGATATTGGTAAATCGGTAAGAAACATCATAGATTGTACTATATCCAATAAAGTACGGTTATGACGCTCGACACACCATTATGATGTGGTGTTCTAGGTGGCATGAATTTGTGAAACTATTCCACATTGTTTTAATTGAAGACCAAACTCAGAATCAAATATTCATCTCCACGATCGATCGCAGAAACTTTATTTTCTTGTCATGATTTTTCCACTTCACTCAAATTCTTTGAACCTTTCAACTATTTCTGCACTTATGTTTCATCAAGTAGATATACCATATCCGCTCAAATCATCTTGTGAAGGTCAGAAAATAACGATACTACATTTAGCATCAACACTCATTGGATCGCATACATCGGTATGTATTATTTCCAATAAGTCAGAGCTTGTTCCATTGTTCCGAGAACGGAGTTTTAGTCATCTTGCCCAAAAGGCATGGTTCGTAGCATCAAGTGATTCATAATCAAGTGATTCCAAAATCCCATCAAGATGGAGTTTCTTCATGCGCTTTTACACCAATATGACCTAAACGCAGTGCCACAAAATAAGTTGCACTATCATTATTAACTTTGCATCTTTTGGTTTCAATATTATGAATATGTATGTATCACTACGATCGAGATCCAATGAACCATTTTCATTGGGTGTAACTATATAAGGTTTTATTCATGTAAACAGTAATAATGTTTATTCTTCTTACTTAAATGAATAATCTTATTGCAATAAATCATGATCAAATCATATTCATGCTCAACGCAAACACCAAATAACATTTATTTAGGTTCAACACTAATCCCAAAGTATAGGGAGTGCGATGATGATCATATCAATCTTGAAACTACTTTCAACACACATCGTCACTTCACCCTTAACTAGTTTCTGCTTATTCTGCAACTGCTGCTTCGAAGTTACTACTCTAGCAATCGAACCAGTACTCAAATACCGAGGGGTTGCTATAAACACTAGTAAAGTACACATCAAACATGTTATATCAAATATACCTTTTTCACTTTGCCATCCTTCTTATCCACCAAATATTTAGGCAGTTCCGCTTCAAAGTGACTCATTTCCTTTGTAAAGGTAAGCACTCGCTCTGTGCTTTGTTCAGCTTTTGGCTTCTTCATGGAGTGACAACTTGCTTGTCAATCTACTTGAAGTTCCCTTTCTTTCCCTTTGCCCTTTTCTTTGAAACTAGTGATCTTGTCAACCATCAACACTTGATGCTCTTTTCTTGATTTCTACCTTCGTCGATTTCAACATCATGAAGAGCTCGGGAATCATTTTCATCATCCCTTGCATACTATAGTTCATCACGAAGTTCTACTAACTTGGTGATGGTGACTAGAGAATTCTCAATAATCACTATCTTATCTCGAAGATTAACTCCCACTTGATTCAAGCGATTGAAGTACCTGCATAATCTGAGCACATGCTCACTAGTTGAGCGATTCTCCTCCATCTTTTAGCTATAGAACTTGTTGGAGACTTCATATCTCTCAACTCGGTATTTGCTTGAAATATTAACTTCAATTCCTGGAACATCTCATATGGTCCATGATGTTCAAAACATCTTTGAAGTCCCGATTCTAAGCCATAAAGCATGGTGCACAAAACTATCAAGTAGTCATCATATTGAGCTAGCCAAACGCTCATAACGCCGCAGATCCGCCCCGCAATAGGTCTGTCACACTAGCGGTGCATTAAGGACATAATTCTTCCAGGCAGCAATGAGGATAAACCTCAGATCACGGATCAAATCCGCATCATTGCTACTAACATTTTTCAACACAATTTTCTAGGAACATATCAAAATAAACATATGAAAGCAACAACGCAAGCTATTGATCTACAAACATAATTTGCAAAATACTACCAGGACTAAGTTCATGATAAATTTAAGTTCAATTAATCATATTACTTAAGAACTCCCACTTAGACAGACATCTCTCTAGTCATCTAAGTGATCACGTGATCCAAATCAACTAAACCATAACCGATCATCACGTGAGATGGAGTAGTTTTCAATGGTGAACATCTTATGTTGATCATATCTCTATATGATTCACGCCGACCTTTCGGTCTCCGTGTTCGAGGCCATATCTGCATATGCATAGGCTCGGCAAGTATAACCCGAGTATTCTCGTGGTGCAAAACCTGGCTTGCACCCGCTAGATGGACGAGAGCTTATCACACCCGATCATCACGCGGTGTCCGGGCACGACTTAACTTTGGCAACGGTATACTGGGAGAACACTTCTTGATAATTTAGTGAGAGATCATCTTATAATGCTACCGCCAATCAAAGCAAGATAAGATGCATAAAAGGATAAACATCACATGCAAATCAATATAAGTGATATGATATGGTCATCATCATCTTGTGCTTCGTGATCTCCATCTCCGCAAGCACCACCATGATCACCATCGCCACCGGCGCCGACACCTTGATCTCCATCAGAGCATCGTTGTCGCCCTCGCCAATCTTATGCTTCTACGATCATCGCTACCGCTTAGTGATAAAGTAAAGCATATACGTGGCGATTGCATTGCATACAATAAAAGCGACAACCATATGGCTCCAGCCATTGCCGATAACTTCGGTTACAAAAACATGATCATCTCATACAATAAAATATAGCATCACGCCTTGACCATATCACATCACAAATATGCCTCCGCAAAAACAAGTTAGACGCCCTCTACTTTGTTGTTGCAAATTTTACGCATGGTACGGGCTTAAGCAAGAACCAATCTCACCTACGCATCAAAACCACAACGATATTTCGTCAAATAGACTCCGCTTTAACCTTCTCAAGGACCGGGCGAGCCATACCTCGGTTCAACTAAAGTGAGAGAGACAGCACCCACCAATACCTTTAAGCAACGAGTGCTCAGAAGCGGTGAAACCAGCTCTCGCAGAAGCGCACGCTGTAATGTCGGTCCGGGCCGCTTCATCTCACAATACCGCTGAACCAAAGTATGACATGCTGGTAGGTAGTATGACTTGTATCGCCCACAACTCACTTGTGTTCTACTCGTGCAAAACATCAAACCATAAAAACCTAGGCTCGATGCCACCGTTGGGGAACGAGTAATTTCAAAAATTTCCACGCACACGCAAGATCATGGTGATGAATAGCAACGAGAGGGGAGAGTGTTGTCCACATACCCTTGTAGACCAAGCGGAAGCGATCACAACGTAGAGGAAGTAGTCGACCTTCCTCAGCGATCCGACCGATCCCGCGCCAAGCATTCGCTACCGAAGTTCTTGACACACGTACAGCTCGATGACGCCCTCGCATCTCGATCCAGCCGAGTGTCGAGGGAGAGTTTCACAAGACGACGCGGCAGACGATCTTGATGTTTCATCAGCGCAGGCTTCGCCTAAGCTTCGACACGGTATGACCGAGGTGGAATATGGTGGAGGGGGGCACCGACACGGCTAAGGAACGATCCAGAGATCAAACTTGTGTTCTAGGGGTGCCCCTGCCTGATAGATATAAAGGAGGGAGGGAGAGAGGCCGCCAAGAGGAGATGCTGGCTATAGAGTCCTACTCCCTCTGAGTAGGATCCTAGTCCCTGGATCCTCAGTTAGGAATAGGAGATTAGAAGGGAAGAGAGAGGAAAGGTCGAGGGGTGCCTCTTCCCAGTCCTAGGAGGACTAGGGGAAGGAGGCCATGCCACCTAGGGCTGGCCTCTCTTCTTCCACCAAGGCCCATATAAGGCCCATTTACTTCCTCGGGGTTCCCAGTAACCTCCTAGATTCAGAATTACCTGAATTCACTTTAACCATTCGAACTCCAAACATAGGCTTCCAATATATCAATCTTTATGTCTCGACCATTTCGAGACTCCTCGTCATGTCCCTGATCACATCCGGGACTCCAACTCCTTCGTACATCAAAATACATAAACTCATAATATACCGTCATCAAACCTTAAGCGCATGGACCCTACGGTTGAGAGAACAATGTAGACATGACCTAGAACTATTCTCGGTCAATAACCAATAGCGGGACCTGGATGCCCATATTGGTTCCTACATATTCTACGTAAGATCTTTATCGGTCGACCGCATAACAACATACGTTGTTCCCTTTGTCATCGGTATGTTATTTGCCCGAGATTCGATCGGGGCTCAGATCCAATACCTAGTTCAATCTCGCATCTGCAAGTCTCTTTTACTCGCTCAGGTAATACATCATCTCACAACTAACCTTTCAATAGTTGTAATGCTTGCAAGGCTTAAGTGATGCATTACCGAGAGGGCCCAGAGATACCTCCCGATAATCGGAGTGACAAACCTAATCTAAATACGCCAACCCAACATCCGCTTTGGAGACACCAGAGTACTCCTTTATAATCACCCAATACGCAGACGCTTGGTAGTACCCAAAGTGTTCTCTCCGCAGAAACGGAGTTGCATAATCTCATAGTTATAGGAACATGTATAAGTCATGGATAAAAGCAATAGCAACATACTAAACGATCGGTGCTAAGCTAATGGAATGGGTCATGTCAATCAGATCATTCTACTAATGATGTGACCTTGTTAATCAAATAACAACTCCTTGTTCATGGTTAGGAAACATAACCATCTTTGATTAACAAGCTAGTCTAGTAGAGGCATACTAGTGACACATTGTTTGTCTATGCATTCACACATGTATCATGTTTTAGTTAATACAATTCTAGCATGAATGATAAACATTTATCATGAAATAAGGAAATAAATAATAACTTTATTATTGCCTCTAGGGCATATTTCCTTCAGTCGGGCGTCCGGCTTGGTCGCTCAGCGACGCCTCGTCCTTTCGAGGCTCTGCTGGAGGCGCGATCAGCCAGGTCGTCAGCCGCTTAGGTTTCCGGGCGCTTCTCGCCTCCTTCCTCCGACTTCCTCCTTGCCGAGCCGACACTCACGAAGTCCTCCTCGCACTTGGTGCATCCCAACCACTGGCGGAACCTCCGCTGCCGGGCGTCCGCTGGGCACAAAGACACCGTGTCCGTACTCGGCGATGGCCGCCAAGGCCGACAAGGGCGCTTCCACGGCTCCCCAACTCGCTCGGGCCTGACCGAACGCTGCCAGCGGTCTGTCCAGCCCAGGTACCACCCTTGATTTAACTCAGGACCGGCGTGTTCGGCCGGGCCGAGGAGCCCCTCCGCTTCAAGCGACCGACGGCGACCTGGCCGGGTCGTCCGACCATGGTGCGCGAAGAGCCGGCACCTCCCGCCATGTATGTAATGACTTGGGCGCCGCTAAGGCGACGATCAAACAAAGGAGTATGGCGGCGAGCCCCGATGCTCAAGAGCTGCTCGTCAATGGTGCGGGGCGCTGGGCGATCACTTTCAAGGCCCGGCCTCCCGATCCGCCTCGATGGCCAGGGACGGCCCGCGAGTGGTCGGGAAGAAGTCTGCCAAAGACAAGAAAAGGAGACAACAAAAACTAAGAAGCTCGACACGAGTCGAAGACCAAAGAAGAGAAGCCAGAGTTACCATCGATGATGTCCTCGAGCTCGTGATAGCCGGAGGTCAAGATCGCCACGGTCGGGTCCAGCGCCCGCCCATCGCGAACTCGGCTAGAGGGCCTTCTCGCACTTGGCGCCCTCCTTTGCCAAGTAGGTCCTTCGCCGCCACCAGACGCTGAAGGTCGCGCTCGAACGAGCTTGTCGTGACTCCTCCTCCTTAGTGCGACGGGCGGCATTGGCCTCATCCAGCTGCCCTTGAAGGGCGGCATTGGCGCAAGCTCAAAGAAAGACAAAGCATCGCACAAGGAAGAAATGCGGAGATCCGCCCGATCGCCAGCAGCCGCCGTCTGGGATTATCAGGGCCAATAAGCTTCGCTGAGAAGAAAGAAGGAAGTCGCGAGATCCGCCCGACGCTCAGCCAGCGCCCGCATCTCGGGATTACAGCCCACGGGCGCCACGCTCGCAAGAAGGAAGAATCAACTCGACTTTCCGCCAGATCGGGCGGTCCGCTTTCAGCTCTTCAACGCTGCAAGGCAGTAGCGGAGGTTGTGGTACTCCGAGGCCGGCAAAGCAAAGTCAGCCTTCGAGCGCAGAAGGAGTTCAGCGCCGCCAGCCCGACCAACTCGGGATTACACTCGCAGCAGGCCGCGCCCTACGTAAAAAAGACAAGAGACCAAAAAGGAAAACAAAGCATACCGACGGAGGACCGCAGGGCTAGATGCGCCTTGGTGTAGAGCCGAGGGCGTCCGCTTTCTTGCGCAACTGACCGAACGCCTGCGCCGTTCAGCGCCGGTCCGCCAGCACTCCAGCCGGTGGGCACGGCATCGAGGCTTAGATCCATGTGTTCGCCATGCCCGCAGTCTTCCGAAGCTCGGGCGCGAGCTCGCCCTCTGACCGGCGGGCGGTCGGCACGGCGACTGGAGAAGCAGCCGATCGCGTTGTCTGGCACGGCGGATCTCGCGGGTCCACCGCTGCTATCAGGCGCTCAAGACGGAGGCGGCGGAGGTGGCGGAGGCGGCGCGGGTGTCCGGAGCCCGAGGCGCCACCATCCTCCGCGAGGGTTCGTGCCGACTTCCCGGTCCCCTGTGAACTCGAGGGCGGCGCCGACGACAGGGAGGAACGAAGACGCCGCCGGCGATTTAACGGCCTTCAAGATCCTCCGCGTGCACGCGCCACGCCTCATCCAGATGCTGGCGCGGCACCGCCGCATGCGCCTTTTCCAGCGGTCGCCTCCGCGACGCTTCTGTTCGCCTGGCCGCCTCCAGAGGTCGGCGGATCGACCCCACAGACAGGACGCCGCTCACCCCATGACAGAGGGCACGGCGGCTCTTCAAGGGAGAGGGGGCGCTGAGAAGAAGGGGGAAAGTCCGAAAGATTCAAGCAAAGTCGAAAAGAAACAAAGGGTAAGGGACTTAAAGAAACAAGTGGCGGTTTTTCACTTCCTTCCGAAGCGTTATTCGTCGCTTCTTCCCCGCTGGTCGCGCGCGGTTCCTCTGGGCTTTTGACCCACGGGCGACTCGCCCGTCAGGACGCTTTCTTGCGCCGGCTCGTTGAGGGCCGGTTTTGCGGGCGCTGGATGATTCGCGCTAGACAGCCGCTGGGCCGGCGAAGGTCGCTGACGGTTCGAGGTCGCCGTTTTCCTTCTCCGCCGCTTTCGGCCGCCTCGCACCTGGGCCCCTAAGTCGGGTCGTTGATGTCGCCGACTCGCGTCGCGATTTTCACGCAGTTCTCTCAACCAGCGGCGCCGTGGAGAGGATTCGCCAAAGGTGCCAACAAGATCGAGTTTGAAGGCGATACAAGCAAGATCAAGACGACGGAAACAACTTACCACCGGGCGGAGGGTTGTCACGCGAGTACGGCTCTCTGTCAACCGCCACTCGGTGAACTTGCAAGCAGGCGAGGTTCACCATGTTCGCCACTTCTCCACGCCGCATGTCCTTGGTCACAATGGTTTGATCGTGCCGCCATCCGATGATGAGGTAGGGCCGCCTTGAGCGAAGAACCCGCGCGCCACGGCGGCCGAGATCGGAGGCGATGAGCCCCTCCGATCGCCTGGATTCTCGGAGGCGCGCCACGGCACCGACCGAGGGCAAAGCGACTTCGACCGATGGGACCAGCTAGGCGGCCGCCACCCGCCGGAGTCAAGGCGGCAGTTGACCTGGCCGCGCCGGTGGCGACATTCTTCACGAGAGTACGCCTTCCGCCACATCTTCACCGACTTCACCAGCGGATGGGCAGAAAGGGGTTGTCGGCCGTCAGGCGCCGCGACGAGATGTAGGTACCGACTACGCCGGCGCCGCAGCCTCGAGTGCCGAGCCAAGAGAAGAACTCCCCACAGCTCGAGGGTGGGAGAACGCCGGTAGCCTCGCATGGTGGTGGCGGCGGAGAGAAGCACCACCGCATTGGGGGTGAGGTGGTGCGGATGCAAGTTATACAACTCGAGGAACGAGCCGAGGAACCCGCACGGAGCCCCATCCCGCGATAAGATGCGAGCGAAGATGACCCCGCCAGCCGGGCGCTGGCCGGATCTTCTCCCGCGGCGCAGGGCGGGCCGCACCAAACACGCTGGAGGTGGTGGGTTCAAGCGAAGGAACTGCGATGTCCTCCGATCCACGCCCGAGCCATCCCATTCACCGGAGCGCGAGACGGGCGCGGGCGGAAGAAGAGCTCATCGCGCCGAGGAAGAAAGTGACGGAGCGGGCGGCGAAGAAGAAAGGCAAGAGGGCGGGGAGGAGGCGGCTAGCCGCCGCTCCCTTCGCTTATTTATAGCCCAGCGGCCGAGAAGCCGAGGGGCGACGGGGATTAATCGCGCCACGACCCCACGACGCCCCACGATTAACTCCCCACGGTTATCGCCGCAGAACCACGGGGATGCTAACCGCCGGCCGCAGCCGATCCGCCGGAGCCGAGGCGCGTAATGGCGGGCCCCACCGCAGCCGCCCCGCCACGCTGCGGCAGTGCTATCGCTTCCACGGGCGCTGCGCGAAGGACCGCCTCATAGATGGTGGAAGCCGACACGCCGCCGTTTCCCGCCACGATTTCAGAAGCGGGCCTCACGGGCCAGCCGACTCAGCGAGGCGCCCAAAGACGCAGCAACCGAATCTCGTAGTCGGCACCGCAGATCGAATCGCTGCCCCACGAGGCGGGCGCTCACCGGCTTCGCCACTCGGGACTATCGTTGAGTAATGGGCCATGGGTAGGCTGACCCAGACCCAAGATCTTTCAAGACATCAGGCAGGCCGCCTCACCGAGTCCCAGCTAGGCGATCTTCGAGAAGGCCGAGTCCCTGCATGCACCTTCGAGAAGGCCGAGTCCCAGGCGACCTTCGAGAAGGCCGAGCCCCACCGGCGACCTTCAAGAAGCGAGTCCTCGACGGCGACTCAAACAAGCCAACTCCGGCTTGGACCTCAAGGGGCCGACCGTGAGAGTCGGCCCATGACCTTCACGAAGATCGATGCGGGTACAGCCCCATCGTGGCTGTCCCCGACCGGAAGAAGGCATGGCTACAGTGAGCCGGTCACCAGGAGATCTCCGTGAGGCGCGCATCACGCCATGCCTCCTTGATTTCACACAAGGCACAAGGCATCGGCCCACGACGCGGCGCCAGACGGCCCGGAGATCGCCGGCCCCGCTGAGATAGAAGAAGACGGCGAGAGTCCAAGACGACTCACGGGAGTCGGCTTCCGAGTCGGCCGCTCACCAGGCCCCACAAGCCATAAACCAGATTGACGGGAGGGCGACAAGTGATCGCCGACAGACGGGCGGCACTGTCTCACGACCCCATGACCGCCCTGCACATCGAGGGCGCTGACAAGAGCTCGCTGTTACAGCCCGCCAATGGCGGGCCCGGGCAGGAGGACGGCTGAAGAGAGATCGACGACTGGGGCCACGCCCAATGGATTACTATTGTACTTCGGGGTAGGCTATATAAACCCCGGGCACCCATGCAAAGGGTTCGCCCCTGATAGGTATAGACACATAGCAAGAAGGAAAGAGCTAGACTTGTCCTTCCCCGCCTCCACACAGCTCAAGGAGCACTATTGTACTATCGCCATAGTGATCATGCGAGACCCCGCAGAGCAGCAGAGGTGTTACCTCTGAGAGCCCCGCCGGGTAAGATTCGGCCAGTGCATGTTCGCCATCCTGCTTCTGTGCACCGCGACGCTCTACTCGCCCACCATGATAAGCCACCGCTGGCATATGTCGCACCCAACCCCGACACTCGCCCCAAGCTTCCACAAGAGCAGACCGTCTCGTGTAAACAGATATAACTTATCGAGGAGGGCTTTAACCCACTCAATAAACCGCTGCGGGAATTTATTTACCTTGCGACTCGCCAAGTCGCTGGTTGACAAGTGCGATGTCAAGATCCGCCATGTCCAAATGCCGACTCGCCGCAAACCGACATCCGTCGGCTTCTGACTATCCGCCAACCGCATCGTAATCGGGCATTCACTACCCGAGATGTTTCGATTTAGATCCTCGCACGCTGTCGCCTTCGACAACCTACCGAGTCTCGTGGGCTACTATCTATACGGCGATTTTATATGCGAATCGTAAAAGACAAAGCGTGCATCATTTTCAGATACCTCAAATCCCGCTAGTAAGCTCGTATGCGCATTAGGAGTCCGCTTTCAGCGGATGAAATCCTTCCAACCACCTGACGATTAACGCCGTGATCTTCTCAAATGGCGCCTCTCAAGCAAACTCTTCGCCTCCCGCCGACTGTGGGTGTTGAACTTTGGCCCTCCGACTCGTGGACGCCTCCGTGATGACATTCGCTCGCCGCCTCATCCGCGCGCGCAGACGGAGGTGTATCGCTCTCGATCATCTCCTAAGAAGATCCCCGAGGATGAACTCATCGAGACGGCCAGATCCGAATCATGATAAATATTTTGTTACCTATGTACATAAACGAAGGTACTTCCTTATTAAACTTCCTCTTCAGACTCACGGCTCGTGAGGGCTGGTCCTTGGCGATGATTATGTCCGATTCTCTCCCGGACGCCGGACCTTGTAGGGATTTCTTCCCACGCTTAGGGCTTTGACCTGGTCTCGAGGCGGTCCTCATCTCCTCCGAGGGAGGGATCCTGGTTCCTCCTCTTCACGCCTTTGGGCGGTATTAGCTCCTTATCTCCCCTGTCTCTTCTTCGTGGGTGCAACCTCCAACATTCTGACCAGATGGGCTCCAGGCGTCTCGGAGGGGGGCCGACACCTTATCAGCCTTGATCGCCCACCCATTCCCGAGAGAATAAAAAGGGTCAGAGATGATCTTTGAAAGGCATATGATAGAAGTCCAGCCTGAAGCATTACCGAGTATCCGGCGATCGCGCTTAAGCCCCGGCCCC